>NDGM011077899.1:0-12358 GCA_002564305.1 Octomys mimax
AGTCAAATCCCCTCAGGATTTATCCTGAAACCCTGTACCGCAGTTTGTAGATCCTTTGTCAGTTTGACCCACTGTTATTATTCTGTTTTCTGGCTAAGAAAACTGAGGGACAAGAGACGGAAAGACTTGTCTAAGGTCACACAGATAGCAAGAGGTGGAGCTACTGTTTGCCTCCAGGCAGTCCGGTTGTAGAGCCCACACATGACCCCCATGTGATCTCGCATCTCAGGAAAGTAGGGGCCAAAGGCCTCAACTGCACAGAGCTGGTGAGAGCATTAAGGGAGACAGTAGTTATGAAGTTATCTGTGTAGCTCTTGGGAAGAAGCAGAGGGGTATGAGGTCCTGGTTTCCTGGCATGTAAAAGGATGGATTGTGTACCAGTTTGGTTTCTCAGAGGACAGGGGGCTCCCTTTGAACCACAGTACCTCCACCATTGTCCTGTACTCGAGTTCCAAGGGCAGCAAAAGTAAAAGGAGAGGCATTTTGGGAAGGTGTGAACCCCAATATCATTGCTGATTTGTTCCCACTGAAAGCATGGGGCTCCTGATGATAGCTGTGCCTATGGGACACTAATAACAGCTCTCTGCCTGCAAATTTGTGGTGCTGTGGCCCCCACAGCAATGCAGCAGGGGAGGAGGGACAGTGTCTGCCATCCCGCTAAATAGTTGGGGATGCCCAGCCTGAGGTGATGCTAAACCAGTCTTAGATAGGTGGCACAAGGGCAAGCGTGGGTGCTGCCTATTTGACAAGTGTCTCAGGGATCAGAGAACCCAGGCTCCCAGTGTGACATTTGCTTCTGCTCTCGGCTCCCTTCATTAACACAAACGGCCTGTGTTTCCATTGTAAGAAGGAAGGAACGCTGCCTCCCTGGATGCCGATGATAAGCAAAATGTCAAGCTCCTGGTGTAGCAGGTTATCAGCTTAGCTGGTCCCAGGAGCCTTGCTCCTTCCAGTTACAGGGAGCAAGTGAGACTGTGAGCAAGGGTGGAAAGGAGCACACAGAGTATTCAAGTCCTTCTGCAGGATCCTGGCTTGCAGTGCAGTGACTGGGGATGGGACCCGTGGCTCTCAAGGCCACTGGAGCACTTCCACCCTTGCCGGAGCCTTGCTGGGTAGAGTGGCCTCCTCGGACTTCCCTTTGGTTTCCCAGGAACCAGGAATAGCCCAGCACCCTGCTCAGGGCTGGTGGTAAGAGCCGGAGCTCCTGGATGACGTTTCCATCTCTTCCTGGCACTCCCACCACCTCCCGCTTCTCTTCACATACAACAAAATGAAAATATTTCTCTCCATGTTTATTCTTTTCTTTTCCTTAGGGTGTGTGTGTGTGTGTGTGTGTGTGTGTGTGTGTGTATTACTGGGTGGATTTACTATAAAGCTAAACTTTTCTTTCATGTCTGCATACTTGCATGGGCTTCTTCTGAGGCCTTGTACCTAATTTTGCATTTTCAATATTTTTTTTCTTAAGGCTCTCCAAATATTATACACTTCAGACCTCACCTCTGGATCTGCTCTGGGAAGAAGCCCTGTTGCTGTCTGGTGCCAGCAATGTTGCTCTGGGTGTACATGTGGTTCATTCTGACCAATGACCCTTCATCACAGACATCACAGAGGTGGGGGACTCATGGGTAGGGAGAGTGGGAAGCTGAAGAACATTGAGGAATATAGCTTTGGGATGTGTGGTGAGATTAGGAACTTCAAGGGATGGGTGAAGGGAGGAAGTATTTGGAAATTGTTGCTGGAAGTTCAGAGGAACAATGATATTTAAACAGAAGATAGTTCCATTTATCTGCTGAGGCTCTTCCAGCTGCACTGGAGATGTTAGGTTTGTCTGGCTCACTGCAGATCTGTGTTGCAGGTGACAGGCTGTGGCCAGCAGAGAAGGACAAAGCATGGCCCTGCAGGCCTATCTCTGTGATGTATTTGAGAAGTGATGTTGTCATTACTACTGCTGTTCTCCCAAAATTGGAGTCATTGGGTGACTTATTTAAAAAGCAATATGGAGCCCCCGTAAATGTTTCATAGCCTATATCTGCTCTTAAACCTTGACTGCTGTCCACAATGCTCCTAAATAATGCATTTTTCCTAAGTTGTCTCTTTCTTTTTAAAACCCAAAACCAGCAGCTTTGAAAACAAGCTGATTTCATAGTCATCCAGCTGAACCGTCTATTTCCACTCTGTGACAAACCTTACTCTGCATATGACACTAGAAACGCTGAGCCCTGTTAGTTTTCTGGGGGAAACACTTCCTTGGGAGAGTGTGCAAGGACCTGCAAGAGACGGGGATGCAGCAAAGGCAGACGGGCGAATGCCGGGCAGGGGAGGCACCGGTTTCCCTAGCTGTGAAATGTCTTTTGGATGCTTCTGGGTTTGCTGAGATTCTCATTTGAGTAGAGTAGCTTTATAGCTAGGAACATGACTTGGAACTTTTTCCTTTTAAGTTTGTTGAAGAACGCAACGCATCCCAACCTCTGTGACATTTTCACCTCTTACCTGCCAGCTTGGGACTCCTGAAGTTGTTCTGTTTGCCATTGTGAAATCCTTCAGAGAAAGACTCCCAACGGTGCTGTGGCTGTCGGCTCTGGGAGGACTGGCATCTCTGCTCCTGCAGATAGTGCGTCTCGGGCAATCCTATAAACTCTTCTGCAGGTAGCGCTGGACACGTGTAGCCCGCAGCCCCTTGAGAACAGAAACAGTGCAGTGAGAGAGTGTAAAGCTTATTTACTTAATAAGTTGCTTTCAAGTAAAAATGTGGAGCCCACTTGTGAGGAGAGATAAGCAGGAAAGTAGTACAGGAATCACTGACTTGTGATCCGGACAGTGCGCCGGGCAGGGAGCTTACCGGCCACTCACAGCTTCTTCCTTTTTTCTTATTTTCTCAGGCTTCTTTCCTCTCCAGAAGGGGTCTTGTCTCTGGCACAGTTAGTTTTGCAGAGCGAAGTGAGTGAGACAAAAGTGGACTTGGAGGATGTCGAGCTCTAACCCAGGGCATTCCTGTGAATCTCATCCAGCCGCAGTGTATTTTCTCCATCTGGTTCAGGAAGGGCAAGGCTGGCATTTAGGGAGAGGCTGGGTGCAATAATACGAAGTCCTGCAAACTCCTGCTTTGTTTTAAGGGAATGGATTGGATTTGAGGGGTCCCTGGTGCTGCAGGAATGAGCTGTGAAGGATGAAGCACAGACCTTGTGACTTGCGGAGGACACTGACACATTTCCATTGCCATCTAGCTATGGCTTTGTCCCATGTAATGCCCTGGAAACTCAAGATTGTTGGGTCTAATTATTCATTTCTAATTCTCTTCTCCACTGTATAAGATGACATCCCTCAATCCCCAGCCTTAAGAAAACAAAGGAAAAAAAAAAAGACACAAGCAAATAAACAAATGAATATCCTAATGAACAGCAAGGCTGGGGACTTGGCTCTTTTCAAGAGTACATCTGTGCCCAGTGCTGAGCATCAGGGAGCGCTTTTCTTTTTCTTTCTTTCTTTCCTTTCCTTTCCTTTCCTTTTCTTCTTTCTTTCTTTTTTTTTTTTTTGTGGAACCGGGGGTTGAATTCAGGCCCTTGTGCTTATTCTACTGAGCCATCTCTCCAGCCCTGGGAGTGCTTTTCTACATCAGGACTGAGTCTGTTTTGCAGCGACTTTTCTCACTGCTCTTCTTTCACTTAAAGCAATCAGACCTGCAAGCTGGGCTGCTTAGGTGAGGGGCATGGATGGCTGGGTGGGTCCCTAACATTTTTGACTGATGCTTTGCATGAATTAACTCTGCATCAGGTAAATCTTGTAGTTGGTTTTCTAATATGGCACCAACAGCACATACACCACCGAGTTATTTAGAGTTAGCCTCTTGTGATTAATCTTAAACATGTGCGAGGGGCTGATATGCAAAGAGATTCTAATGTAAGCAAGTGATTCATTCATACACCAGTCCTTTTGTTCCCAGGGAACTTGCACTGGGAGAGGTTCACAGGAGCCCCAACCCTGGCTGTGTTGGCTGTGCCTCTTTTTGTTCCCTAAGATGTACCATCTTTCTCCATCAGGTAGGCTTTAGCTTCCATGGAACTCCTGGAAATTCCAAATTGTTCTACAGCAAGAGAGGTCTGTAAGGCAGTGGAGTAGAGGAAGAGGACATTGGATTGGACTTGCTTGTTGGGTCCAACCTAGTAGTCAGGGTCAGACACAGCAGCAGAAATGAAGATTTTGCTGTAAAACCTAACAAGCTAGATGTTTTATTAACAAAAAGTTAAAGGCACGAGATGAGGCAGTAATGAGTAGCTGTTCATAGAAACTGGCCTTGAAAGCTTATGCCTTATTCAGAAATGCTTCCTGCTCTACCAGGTTGCCCGGGGTGTCCCATGTTTTTGGCACTGTTTGGCAGAAGTCTCCCAGGGAGAGGGCTTAGGAAGGGCTAGAAAGTGTTGCTCTCACTTCTGCAGAGATTGAAACCTACCAAGCAAATCCTGTCCTTTACCCTAAAGGGGATAAAGCTAGACTTAGTTCTAGGCCACTTCTTCACTGACAATCACTTCACTGGCACAGCAGAAAAGAAAGGGAAGCCATCTCATAATTTTGTGGTTTAAAACAGGTTACCTTTAAGAGAAAAACCCACAGGCATTATTCTGAGTTAAAGCAGGGAAATGTGCTTGGAGTCACCAACTTGGCATCTAGGGTCTCATTGTCCAGCCAGGTTCTATGACTGAAATGCATGTTTTGGCAAGTGGGCATGACCATCTCACCCCATCACATGGTTGTTGCCACGTGCACAAAGGATGGTTGATTCTAGTTGCTCTTTCAGGTTTGTGTTCACGCAGAGTAGAGCTATTTCTCCCATGTAGAGTGTGTAGCCAATGGCTGTAGTTAATGTGTCTCTTGGCTCCCTTTGGCTTTCCTGTCTTTAATGCACGCTGTGACTGCTCAGCTGGGTCTTCCAATTCCTGTCGTAAGAGCATACGTGAGGAGGTACTCTCTTTGGGAACTATAAATCAGGAGATCAAGCGGGGCTGGTGTCTCTGTTTCTCTTTGTTAATTACTGCACACACAGGCTTATCTGTGAGTGGTGTGTCTCTGACAGAAAGCAGGTGCTCAGTAAATGTTTCTTGCCTTAATGAAGCACATTTTGTGGAGGGAAGATATTCATGGTTTATGTGTGTGTGTACGTGTCTGCTCACGCGTGGGTGTGCTCACTCACGTATGGTGGCTGGGTGTAGTTCTCCAGGAACGTGCGCTCCACAACATCTACTAAGTCAGTCAGTGAAGTCAAATGTCACCAGGACCACATTGGGCCCCTTGGAAATACTTTATCTTTTTCAATAAGAAAAGTGGTGTAGGAAAGCTTTTATTGAATCTATGTTAAGTGTGTACACGTTTCTTTGGTTCGTTCTACCTGAGGATGAATTAAAAAGACTTCCTTGCTGTTGTTTACAAACCAATGGTTTTCTGTAATGATTATAGGCAGCAGCCAGCCTGGGACCATGTAAATGCTCAGCAAATGGCTGTTCAAAGCAGGTACGCTGTTGTCACTGGAGATGGAGAGGCCCCATTACCTCATGTGTATTCCCTAGAGGAGCTGAGATTCACTGGGGACAGGATAATCGTCCTCAGGTACTGGAAAAGCTGCTCTGTAGTGGAGGGAGAGGATACCGGCAGGAGAGCTGAAGAAGTCAGAGCTTGAGAGGAAGGATTCTGTGATGGTGAGAGCGGCTGAAATACAAAGTGCATTGCTTCACTGAGGTGGAGCTCTGTCCCTGGAGGGCCTGCAGTTGGTGCAGGAGTGACAGCTGTCAGGAGCATGTGCTAGAAGCACCCACCTTAGGCCAAGGATCCTGGGATTCTGGGTTCTTGGCAGCCAGGCCGTTTTTCTTGTTTTTAATCCTCTTCCTTTTAGGAAAGCAGGAAAAGTTACAGTGCTTTCCAGCTCATTGGTCCCCAAACGGGGTGTGTGCAGGATTCTGTGGAAATACTGGAAGGAAATAATAAAACGCCTGGTTAACTTATATACAAGCTGTTTGTAAATAAATCTATAGTTATTGGGAAGGTTCGGTAAAGCTGCTTTTTTCTAATGAGAAATTTTTCTCGAGAAAGGTTCAGAGGCCACTAATTAGGACAATACTTGGCTACATTTCTTTCCCTTTAATTGGTTGTGGTTGCTTCTGTATCAATCCCTGACGCCCAGGGCTTATAGTTCTGAGAGAGAATGATTGTATAGTATTCCAGATACTAGTCCCATGCGCTGGGCTCTCGTCTTTATCCCTGTGTAGTGATCTTGGTCAAGCTGGCCAGCTGGTTCTGGGGATTCAGGGTGAAGGTGCTCAGCCATACCTCCTCCTCCAAGGCTTTCCTCTGCTTGGGCTCTAATATCATTCCAGAGCTTCTTTCAGGATAAAAGCCATGGCGTGAACACTGGGGCCACCTTGGAACATATCAGAGAACAGTCTTTAAAATCTCTTCCAGGTTCTTTGCAAAGCAGTCCTCAACGTGTAATCCCCCCTTTTTTCCAGAATAGACCCTCTGTTTATTGGAATAAGTTTATTTACAGGACATTCGCAGAATCAATGATTATTCTGCATCACCATGGTCCTTCTCCTCAGGGCTCTTATAGTCAAGTTTTGGAAGCCCCAGATAAAGGAGTGTAATGCATAATCAATTGCTATAGTATCAGGGAGGGTGTACCCACTACTCCATGAGTGAGTGTGTGTGTGTGTGTGTGTGTGTGTGTGTGTGTGTGTATGTATTTGGAGTGGGAGTGGGAGTCTATGGGAGGAAACTTGACAGAGGAGATTCTTGGGCAGGACTTGGAAGCTTTAATTGATAGGCTGGGAAGAATGGGAAAGGGGCTTCAGGGCAGTTCTAGGCATGAGCTGTTTGCAGCAGATTGAAGTAGTTAATGTGGCTGGGTCCAAGGACTGAGACCAACAGCAGTCTGAGTCAAGGAGTTAGGCGAGAGGCTCTTAAGTGCTGTATGTAGTTTAAACATTATTTTCCCATAATTGGGAGTCACTGGAAGTTTCTCCATTGAGTAGTGACAGAGTCAGATTTAAACTTCAGAAAGATGATCCTGGGCACAGTTTGCCAATGGGTTGGTGCCTGGAAGGCTTTAAGCCAGAAGGCAGATAGGGACCATGGTGTGGTTTTGGTGAGAGAGGAGTCTGCAGTGGAGGCGTGGGATGGGAGAAGGGCTGGCTACACAGGCATCAAGGAGGGGGCTTAGTACTTGGGTGGTGTCATAGTTACTGTTCTCCATGCTGAGACAAAATAGGCAACTCCCGCAAGCTAAGGGAGGAAAGGCTTATTTAGCTCACAGTGTGTAGAGTTTTTAGCTCATAGTTGGCTCCAAGGCAGGGTGGCAGAGGGGCATCGCAAAGGAGAAGCAGTCCATGGCAAGCAGAAGACAGCAAAAGCAGCAAGTCCAGATGGCTTTAGCAGCTTTTTTTCTACCTCTTTTATATATTATCTAGGCTATTGGGCTTAGGGCAGTGCCAAACCAATCAGCAGGCTGATTTAGCAATCACACACCTTAATCCTAGCATCATACCCTCTATATGCAGCCACTTTAGAAAAAGTCTCACCTGTGACCCCATAAGGCTTTGGGACGGGCATCTGGACACAATCATAACAGGCAGGTACTGATGTTTGGTTTTGAACTGGAACTGTTCAGCTCTGCCACATCCTAGGTGTACAAACTCAGACAAAAGATTTCATGTCTCTGTTTTAGTTTAACTCTCTGAGAAAGGGTATGATAGTAGTGCCTACAATTTAGAGTAATTATAAACTTCAAAAATAAAGATATTTATTGTAGAATGCCTGTGATGGTTGGCATGTAGTAAGCACTGAGTGACTGTTACTGTACTGTTAATGATTACCATGTTGAAAAGAAAGAAGAGGAGCTTCGGTGATGTGCTTTTCAGTACCTGACGGGGAAATCAGAGAGACAGGTACACTTAGGACATTCGAAAGAAAGGTGAGGGAGGAGTCATACATTTCAGTAGGAGCATCTTGCTCTTTCTCTGCATTTTCACTGGGGCAGAAGCATGGTGGCAAATGGGAGTAATGGTTAGCACCAGAGGGAGGATAGGTCTGGGCACAGATGCCAGGGGTTGTGTTGTTGAGGGTGCAGGATGACCTGGGCATGGGTGAGGTTGTCCAGGGAAGGAATAGAGTTGAGAGGAGCAGCAGCCTTTACTTTAGCACTTTGGGAACTGTAATATTTAGGGTTGCAGAGGAAAAAATCTATGAATGGACTGGAGATGAAGGCAACTATAAACAAAAGAAAGTTCTGAAGGGTGTGTGTATGTGTGCTTGTGCATGTGCATGTGTGTGTGCATGCGTGTGTGCGTGTGTGTGTGTGTGTGTGTGTGTGTATGTGTGTGTGTGTGTGACTGGAGACTGAACCCAGAACCTTTCACTGATCTTTAAGCCAAGACCTGCTTTTTGAGATAAAGTTTTGTTAAGTCATGAAATTGCTAAGGTTGGGCTCAAACTTGGGAATCCTCCTGCCTCAGCCTCCCAGAGTGCTGAGTTTGCAGATAGACACCACCTTTTCCACCTAAAACTATACTTTCTTAAGCTAGTGAAAAGTAGAACATGTATTTGAGTGTAATAAACGGGGCCAAAAATGTCATTATTTAGTTTCAAAAACTCTTCACACAGGCCTTTCTTCTACCTCCAGTTAAGTCATTGGAAAACATTTCTACAGATGAAAATTTAAGTCTCACATGCAGTTTTGCACAAAATGAGGTTTGTGCCTCCTGGAACATAAGGATTCCGGAGGGGAATCAAGGACTCAAAGATCTGAAAGTTGGCAGCCTGGAGGAATGAAGACTTGTCCACGATCAGCAAATTTGTGTTCTGATTTGAGCTTCATGCTTCTTTGAATTAAACACAAAATGCCCCGGTTACATTTTTCCCAGAGTCAGGCGCTGATCTCTTGGGGAGGAGAGCAGGCACCAGCATTAGAGCTCAGCTGGAAGCCATGTGCCTTCTGCTGGGCTTGGGGTGGAGATTTCTCTAGCTCTTGATTCCTATTCCTATGAATTGAAAAGCCACGACTTCACACACGTGATGCCTGGAGACCGGGCTCAACCAGTGACATAAGTGCTGGTCATTAATTTACTAGTGGGTTCTCCACCTCTGTACAGGGGCCGTGCTTGGGCTGGAAGCACAGTGCTTTCTCAACGAAACAGGCTCAGCCATGGCTGCATTCCTCTCATCTCTGACTCTCCAGGGCTGGGGGTGGGGGCTGTGTCTGTGTTTAAAATGTTGCTTTGCATCAGTTTTCCAGGAATTTCAGGACACAGGAATTTTCGCCCAGCTGTGTTGTGTGTTGCTGTTCAGCAATCTGAAGTTGCTTATCCAGCACAAGTCAGAACAGGGAGCCTAGGGAGGAGGGGGAACGCCTTCCAGCGTTTTTTTAAAGCAGAAGAAACTGAGGTGTTAGGGGCCCAGATGGCATGTGATTGGAACCAGAAACTGGAGCCTACGTAGGGGTGTGTGATCACGTGAAGCTCCTCAGTGAGACACTGTGATGTTATTCGAAATGTGCCTCCTTCAACCTCTGCTACCAATGAGGAAGAATAACTAGGCCCACTATGGGGGGAGGTAAGAGCTGTGAACAAGGTGGGCACATCTTTGTGCCAAGAAATGACACAAAGGAGAAAGGACACATGGCGTCTGTGGGCGGTAGGGTCCTTCTATGTGCCTGGCTGAACACAAGCTGTGAAGTTCATGGGTGAAACCAAGAGACACCTTTCCTGGACTTGCTGCTCTTGGACCGCCTCCCCTAGTCCCTGTCTGTTGCTGAGCATTGCAAGCGCTGCTGAATGACTTAGGACTTAGCCAGGGGTTACCTCCAATGCTCAGCTCTAACCACACCCCCAAGGAAGCCCTGATGGCGAGTTTTGATTTTAGGGATAACCTGATTTATCATCTGTTTATCATGATGGAATAAATTTAGTAATTATGCTGGTTACCTAGGTCTCCTGAAGTGCTTGCTAAGTGCTGGGGGCTGATCTCAGTGCATGCATCCATGATGTCCTCTCATGCTCCCATCCAGCCTCAAGAGGGAGGTGGCTTTCCTGGTTGTTGAGAGGGTTGAAGAGAGAAGGCAGACTCTGCCTGTGGAAAGAGCCTGGCATCCTTGTGGGGGTTGAATTCTGTCTCTGCTGTGCTCTCTTCAGCCTGGCACTGGGCAGTGTTTCCTGGGACCATCAGTGACCCAGCCTTTCTTGGTTGGCCTAAGTGGGGTGCCTGTGGCTGGAAGGTGCCCTGTGCATTTTTACCAACCTGTCTTTTTACCTTCTCCCTCTGCTGTGATTTTGCTCTGCTCAAGCCTGTGCCTGATCTGGACAGATGTTCTGCAAGATTAAAAACAAAGCATCAAACCAACAATAGCAACAAAACACATATAAGCAGGGCTGGCAAAATAGCTCAGAGGATTAAAGAGCCTGCAAGCAGGCACAGGGCTGGGGGTTGGATCCCTGGGCCTACCGTGCTGGCCCTGCCCCCAGGGCATGCTGAGATGGCAATTGAGACTGGGCAAGGTGGTGCGTACCTGTAATCCCAGCACTTGGGAGGCTCTAAACAGGTGGATCACTATCAGTCTGATTTAGTAGTGAGATCCTGAACACCCTGTAGACCCTTCCCTAAAATACAGAAAAAAACCCACATATAAGCTCTGCTGGATCCCCCACTCTTCTTCTGGTATTTTATCCCATGTCATAGGCTATCGTTGAAATAATTCTGGAACTTTGGACTGCTTGGGCTAAAATCCCATTTTTTAAAAAACCTTTTTAAGCCCATGATGCCTAAATAATCTATTATTAGCCTCATCAGCCTAGTCCCATTATCCAAGAGACTTTGAGAGCTTTCATTAAAATCTTTAACTCCTATTAAATTATAAAAATATTTAGTGTGTATACTTCTTCCAATACAGCCTTTTTTACCCTGTCCTTCTCCTGGACATCACAGTCCATTCTCCTTTTATGAAATAGACTGAGAGGGGCAAGATTTCTCATGTCACAAGTGCCTGGAGGACTGGGTCCAAACTTAGGTGATCTCACTCTCAGTTCAGTATCCATTCCCTGTACTATGCTGGAAAAAGATATGTAGCCAAGGAAAAGTGATCAACTCGAACCTCAGTTGCTTAGCGTAATCATAGTGACCCATCAGGGAACTTACAAGTGAGTGGCAAGCATTGTATGGAAAACATAAACCAAAACTTGAATAATTGTGATGAGTGATAGAGATGAAAGAAACAGGCTGATGGGAGATCAAAAGAGAAAAAAAGTCAGCCAGGGAGGCCTCTTGAAGGAGGTGACATGTGATGGCAGGGACAGGGAGAAAGCAGTGGAGTGGGACTGTATCTGTTTGTTATCACTTGCTTGACTTAGTAGTAAGATGAATTAGTCTAATATACTTGGCAGGAATTGTGTCTTTCAGTTTTATGTATTTGATTAGAATGTGGCTGATGGGAATGGATGGATGGATGGATGGATGGATGGATGGATGGATAGATGGATGACCAACTGGGGGTGGGGAGAAAGGGAAGCCACCAGTGAGAAGCCAAAGAGGGGCTGACTTTGGCAACTGGACATGCATGTGAACATCTCCCTCCAGAGTTCAGAATCCTGGAGGTGAGGATGTGGGGTGGGGTGGGGGTAGGGAGAATCTCTGGCAAAAGGCATCTGTCTTGTGAAGAGGGTAAGCGTAAAGACTGCTGGAACATGAGAGCTATAGTGACTGTCATTTGCTGCCAGTCTGAGGAACTTGTTCCTCCAACAGCTGCACAGTGTGGCTCCCACCCCCAGCCCTGAGATCAGCTGGAGCAGTGCCAAACAGCTGCCCTTTCTTTCTTACACCCAAATCCTCTGTCCTGCCCTCCCAGATCCTCCCACCTGCCATTGTGTGCTTTCTTGGAACACGGAGGAAGGAATAAGAAGTTGCCACAATCAGTCCACGGTCTTTGGCTATTGTTGTCTGGGACGTTGTATTGCAGAGGATCTAAAGAGCTCTGAGCTTAGCAGAGAAGGGTAAAGTCTGAGGCTGGGGAATCGGCTTGATATGAAGTCTTCGTGCTTCCTGGGCTTCAGGCTTACGTTGGTAGTTACTCTGTTTTAGGAACTGGGAAGAAGTTTTCCTTTTATCCCCATTTTTTCAGATGGGGAGAGTAAAGAACAAGACTCCACAGTTTGCTCTCAACGTAATCGTATGAAGACATGCAAGGGACCATAAGACAGTTTTACCACTTTTCATGGAAAAATAATAAATATAATGTACTACATTTCATGTAAAGTGATACTTGATTTTTTTAAAATTCAGAGATTCTGCCTTTTTCATTTTGGGACTATTAAGATGCTTATATATATAT
>NDGM011077902.1:0-10624 GCA_002564305.1 Octomys mimax
GGGGGGGGCGGGCTTCCGAGGTTGTTGACTTTCCCATGAGGTTTGTTCTTCAAAGCTGTGTGCCAAATGTAGGGCACCATGACATATCTTAACATACTTAGACCTAGTTCCTGAAGAGCACTAGGAACACATTTTTGACTGCATTTTTTAAGTTTGGATGAACACCAACCGCACATGAAAGCAAGAAGCTCCTTACTCCCTGTTGTAATCATACTACTATTTCACCACATCCTCCTGAGTCCCTCCCTCTTCTCCCAATTTTTGTATAATTTTCATTAAAATATTGTAGCACAGTGGGCTACATTACCCATGGAAAAAGTAACTGGTTAAACTGCTAGAATACTTACTCCTGCTGCATGGCAGTGGTATGGAAGGTACAGAGGTCACCTCGAAGACCAGGACAGTTTCAGAGCCTTGTTAAAAGAATGACTTTGGACAAATTAAACTTCATAGAATTTAACTAAGTAAAGAATAATTCACAAACTGTGTTAGCACCAGAAGAGGCTCTGTGTGCTCCAATTGGTAGTATAGACAGGCAGTATCTATAGAAGGAAAACAGAAACGAAGTAAGGAAGCCACTGGCTTGGGTTCAGGGCTATGTTAGCTGTGTGTGGGTGTGGTATCATCAGTAGGTAGCTTATGACTGGCTGAAGCCTGACTTCTGTGATTGGTTGAGATTCATGTATTTGTTACAACAGTCTTTCTAAATTGGGCTTTCAGTTGGTTTAGGTACCAAGTTAGATAGCAGTTTATTAACATAGAGTTTCAAAGTAGGAAGCAGCCTCACTGAATTTGTTTTAATAGCATTGAACCTAGAGATTTTATGAGTCACAGGTATTGTAGAAACCATAGTTGGAAAGAAATTTAAAAGTCATCTTCACTAATTCTTAGCAAGGCAATTTTTTTTTGTGGATTCCAGGATAAGTAATAATATATTGACTTCTACAATAATCTCAGTCCCCCTGAAAACTATCCATTAAAAAGTTGTGATTGGTAGGCAATTTTTCCTTGGGTTAAATCATATTTCTCACTAAGGCATAGAGGAACACACATATAATCCCAGCACTCTGGGAGATTGAGGCACAAGGTCTTCAAGTTCAAACCCAGCCTGGTGAACCTGAGAGACTTAGTGAGGTCTCTCAAAATTAAAACTGAAAAAGAGTGGGGGTGGCTGGGGATGTAACTCAGTATAAAGGTCCTGAGTTCAACTCCCAGTACCAAAAGGAAAAAATGCACACAAAAAAGTTTTCTGTACAAGTTCTCATTGCCTTAAAACTCCAAGTACAGAAAACCCAAAAGACCCCCTAGGCTTGTGGCAGACAACTACATTTGCTGAAGTCTCACTCTGTGTCTATAGTTTCCAGCACAGAGCATGACAGTAATGATTCATTGATTGAATAATAAATTGATAAAGTTCTCAAAGTGACAGTAAATAAAAGTTAAAAACCTCTGCTGTATCTTTGAAATCCAGGAACATAGCTGTGGCCTTCCCCAGTCATGTCACAGGTGTTTCCTTCTCCATGAAGTAACTTTCTGAGCGTCCACCAGAGAGCAACCTACCATCTCTTTTCTGGCCCAGCATAAATTGCCAGGCCTGGAGAAAGGGTTAGCAGCAGGACTGACTGAACCAATTCAACGAGCTTGGAGCCCTGGAGCTCTGCCCAGGCTCTTTCCCCTGTGACCTGCTTGCTCAGTGTCACAGCTAAACCAGGGCATGCCAGGCTGGCATGCAAGTGGCAATTGAGCTCATGTAATGGAGGGGGTGATGCTGTCAGGCTTAAAAATGCAATAACTTCAAGGTATTGATGATTGAGAATGAAACAGTGTGTCTGTGGAGATTTTTATACTACTGTTCCTTCCAGCCATTCCACTCTGATTTTGAAGGAGTCTTCTATAAATAGACCCATCACTACTAACGCACCTAGTGAGGTGGGCAAGCTTAGGGATCTGACCAAGAAGCTGCCTGGACTGTGCAGCTTTTTGTAGGATTTCTTGGTTTATTTTTCTGTTTGTCTACTTTTATTTTATATCAAACCTGACACTGAAGGGATCAGAACTCAGGAGATTCTAGTATTTTGGGGGCTTTTTTTTAAGTTAATAAAGAGAGTAGTGTTAAAATAAATCTACAACCCAGAAACATCAAAAACTAAGCCAACTAGAAAAGTAATTATTGCTTCTTCCACAAACCCAGTTTTGCAGTTTGTGAGCTGACCTTCAACTTCTGAGATCTTTAATTCCTTGTATTCAATCATCCCACTCAAGTGCCCAAATGAGAACCCTTCTTGTCTATCTGCTACGAAAAACTGCACTGTGTTGTCTCAGCTTCGGTGGTTTCATAGAATGTCCTTGTGCCATCAGCATCATTCACTTGCCCCATGAACTTCTTGATGAAGATTATTGTAAATCCTTGTCTTGTGGGCCTCCCATCACCATCACACTATAAAGCCCACCTTCAAAATAAAAGTGAACCAAACTTAAGCCACCAAACCTTTGAATCTGTGGCACCTTCCAGCAATCCGGAGTCAGAGTTATGTGATTTGTCATAATAAGCATGCAGTGAAATCACTTTCACCCTTCTGGGAGCCTTTAATTCAAAATAGTCGCATTTTAGTCATCTGGGAACCTTCTGTTCAGTGCCCATGTGAACTTTCTTTGCTGGGGCAAAAAATGCTTTCTGAAGGCATTCTTCAAAAGATGATGCTTCCCTGGTTGGATGCATCCATTTAAAAGAAATGTTACAGTTCATGTTTTATGTACTCCACTAATTTCTCCATGAATGAAGCATACATCTTTTCTTACCGAGGCTATGAACTGTCATGAATTTTTAAAAAACGTATTTAGTACAGAATCTACAGGGTCTCACTACACAGATAAGACTTGTAATGATCTTCCTATTTTTAGCCTCCCAAGCACTGGGATTACAGGTGTGCACCACGATGCCCAATCTCAGTTGCCTTCTCAACGTGCCTCAGGGGGCGGGGCCAGCAAGGCATGCTGGGGATCAAACCCTGGTCCCCAAGTCTGCCTAAGCAGGCACTTGAATCTGCTGAGCCATCTGGCCAGCCCTGTCATGATCTTTGAGTTGACCTCTGTACCTTCTATACCACTGCTGTGCAGCAAGTATAAGTACAGCAATTTGACCAGTTATTCTTCCCGTGGGTAATGTAACCCACTGTACTATAGTATTTTAATGAAAATTACGCAGAAGTTGGGAGTGAGGAGACGGACGGAGGACATGGTGAAATATTAGTGTGACAACGGCAAAAGAGAGTCACGACCCTAAGAGAGGTTTGTACGTCTCCAGATCTCTGTCCTTTATTCCAGGTCCCTGTGCTGCTGGAGTTGTGGGAATCAAGATGCCTCGTTATTGCCTCTTTGGAGATACTGTCAATACAGCCTCTCGCATGGAATCCACCGGCCTCCGTAAGAAAAGATGGTTCTTCTTAGAGGCACATGGTTCTATCTTTCAGCAGAGGCCGACCATAGGACTAACGGTGCAGTAAGGAGATGCATAGTACCCATGAGATGCAGAAGGCCCCTCGAATCGGCTGAGTAGGAGCCCACGTCAACCCAGCCCTCGCTATCTTTGCTTTTGTGGTTATTGCTTACTGATGACTTTTTTTTTCTTTTGTATTTTTAGGGAAGGGTCTACAGGGTGCTCAGGGTCTCACTACTAGATCAGACTCGTAGTGATCCACCTATTTACAGCCTCCCAAGAGCTGGGATTACAGGCATGTGCCACCACACCCAGTCTCAATCACCACCTCAGCATGCCCCGGGGGCAGAGCCAGCACAGCAGGCCTGGGGATCAAACCCCAGGCCCCTGCACCTGCTTGCAGGTGCTTTAATCTGCTGAGCTATTTGGCTGGCCTTCTGATAACTATTTTGTTCTTCCTTTTTTGTTCAACTTTAGACTATAGACTATATTTTTGTTTCATCTGCAGTGAACTCAGGAATGCTCTGTCAGGAATAGTCTTGAAATTTAACATATGTAAATTCAAAAAATAATCCAAAGGGCTGTATATAGACTCTATACCCTGGATCCAGTGACTATTTCCCTTTCATTTGTTATTAGGAATGCATTTTAGTAAAGAAAAAAATCTAGGTAGTCAACATATACAAAAGCATACATTACGTTTGTCTAGTGAGGTGGAAGCACAGCGCATGGCCTATGGTAGATGTTTGACAAACACTGCTGATAATGGTAGTTACAGAAATATGTTATAGGAAACAGTATTAGTAGATGAGGTGAGATCTGACAAAGACCCAGGAGGTAGCATGATATTTTGGTAGTTGGCCCAGTGTCTGATGTTGGTATGTACTGGAAAATTATGGCACAGAAAAAGAGTAAGGCAGGAGTCAGACAGACTTGAGTTAAAAATGGCACTCTCTGCATAAGTTGAGGGGCAAGTTTCCTGTTCTTTTAAGCCTCAGAAAGAAGAAGATATTAATTAAAGATGACACATCAACATTGCCGGGAGGGTTGCCGGAAGGAAGTGGGGTGTTAAGGTGAGCATTTAGCCATTTTCTGGTGCACTGTAGGTGTAAACTTTGGGGTTTCCCTTATCCCCATTTACTGCTGTTATTACTTGTTGTATGGCTTTTGGGCTGCATGGTGAGAAAGGTGGAACACAGTATGGATCCTAAAGGGAAAGCCTTCACCACTGAAGGATGCTTTTAGAAGGATCACAGCATTCCACAAGAGGAAACCTTGAAAAAAATCAAGACCCTTAGAATCACATTCCAACTATTTCCTGGGACTTACCCCTAGCATGTGCATTGTTTAAAAGAACTTTTACATGGGAAACTAAAGTGAAGTTTCACCTCTCAAGCTTGACACTACAGACCCAATGCAAAAATGATTATCAGTGGGCAAAACCGGAGGAGAGGCATCACTCTAGATCCTGAGAAACCTCTTCCTTTGCACATGGGATGACACTTCTGGTCCTGTTAGTTTTAAGGGTTCTATCACCAAAAGAGCCATATTTGTTTTTCCTTGATTAGACTATTTGCATCAGGTATTGTTGATGTATTAACTCAAAGGGAAGCAAATATAGCCCCAGCATAGGTCTCAAGAGATGAGATTTTCATTTATCTGTTTGGCATTTGCAGCCTTGAGGATTCACATGAGCAGCTCCACAATAGCCATTCTGAAGAGAACCCAGTGCCAGTTCCTGTATGAAGTGAGAGGAGAAACGTATCTGAAGGTAAGGAATCACAGAAGCACAGAGAAAGCTCTGAGACACGCATGGCCCCCTCCTGTAAGGCTTGCCCAGGAACATTGAGAGGCACCAAGATGAACAGCTCTTTTTCATTCTCCCCATATTGATCACCCACCAAAGCATGTGAACCTAGAACTTTCCTTCACTACACAAAGCTCTTTAATGTTTTGTCCTATGAACAATACACTGTTAAATGCTACCACCATTTCCTTCCCAGAGATTTCACATTTGTTCCCAGTTCCTCCTCCAAGCCCAAGTCTCAGTCTGGTTCAAGGCTCATTCAAGTAAAAATCACCATTTCCTTACTTCTCTATTCTCCCTGCAAGATGCTGCTCCCTGAGACCTCTCTTGCCCATTGCTTTTATTAATCTGAAGCTCTGGACCAGTGAATTGCAAAAGATACCCCCGTACTTGTGACTTGGCATTATTATGTGCTCGTTAAAGTGTAGGTGTCTGCCCTACCGAGGCACCATGTGGATGCAGATTAGGAATCTCGACTTTTAACAAGTATTCTAAAGGTTTGGGATCACATTAAAGATGAGAATCACTGTTTCAGCTTCTCTGTGCTGTTCCTCAGATTTAGAAGAGTTGCCCAGCTAGGCATGATGGTGCATACCTATAATTCCGGCACTTGGGGGGCCGAGGCAGGAGGATTGCTGTGAGTTCAAGGCTAGCCTGCCCTATACAGTGAGACCCTCTCTCAATAAATAAGCAAATCAATAAGTATAAATCAAACAGCGGCCCTTCATCTCCAGTTGACTCTCTTAAAAAGTTAGCACAATCTTCTCACAGTGGGCCTGTAACCAGCTATGTACTGTAAGAGTCTGTGTTTCCAGTAGCTTTAATGCTCTACCCTTTACATTCTGGTTGCAACCTGAGCTTTCTTTTATGTAACAGTACCTTAATATTATACTCCCTTTCTTGAGTCTTCCAGAAATATATTTTCTACATTAGAGTGTTTCCCTCCAAATAGAATCGGGTTATAGATTATTGCAAGCCAAACACAGCCAGCAAGCTACTATTTTTTAAATCTCTTTTCCAAATATAAGCTTTAACAAACAGTTTCTAGGAACTCTGTCTTCATTTCATAGCACCAAAATGAGCCAAACTGTTATGGGTCAGTTGATCTCAAGCTCGCCCAATATCCAAGAACTTTGTATGTTGAGTAAAGCATTGAGGAGAACACATAAAAGTAGTAATCAAGCTGGAGATTTGTTAGAGGAAAGTTCTACAACAAGGAGAAACTCTGAAATGAAACCCAGGATTTGGAGGCAGATTTCTCTACATAGATGTAATCATTCCCAAGTTATCAGGCCCTGATCTCTGCTGGTCTAGGGCTTATATGAGATAAGCAAGCAGGAAGTACAGAGGCAGATGGCTTGTCATTTGAGAATTGATGCTTACAATATGCATCATGTTGACCAGCCATTTGTAGGAGACAAGCAACCAGAATTGGAATAGTAACTACCACCTGGGAAACTGACTGTGTGTGCGCGTGTGTGTATGTGTGTGTGATTTTCTGCTACATTTCCCTCCTCTTTTAGTTTCTCCAGCAAATCTTTGTTGGGCATATTATATGTGAACTTTTAAGAACCAGAAACAGTAACATTAGGGTTATCAGTGATCCTAGGCTTGTTACAGAGTTTTTCCCTAAGTTGCTTTTAGGAAGAGTTATAATTTAGGCCTGTTTGTTCTGTAACATTACTCTGGCAAAGGAGTGAGGGAGTTAGTTTCGGGCAAAAACCACAGCTAGCAAAGGGGCAGGGAAGCAAGGACTGTGGTATGCAGCACAGAAATCAAGGGGAATAGGTATGAGGCAGTCCTGAGAATGCTGTTCTCAGGCTTCAGTCACGCGTGGACTGGTCAGTGTCTAGAGTGACCACACCAGGGCTTTGAGTGTGTCATCTCTTCAGAACGAGCTGTCTGGTCCAGGTGAATTTTCCGGCAGATCTAAGGCTGGATTTCTGAAACTTGCCGAGGTAGTTAAAGGTACTAGGTTATATGTGTATGGAGGAATGTCTTTAGGTATAGCTGCTGGAGCTTTTGGCCTATGTGTTGTATAGTTCTGCCAGTTTTGAGTTATCTGTTACAAGTGCAGACCTATTGTTGCTGTCAGTACTCAAGGGTAGGCCGTATCTAGGGATGATTTTCTACAGCAGGACCCTACAAACTCTTGTTGCCCTCTCAGCTCAGGAAGGGAATGCCTCGGGCCAGCCTGAGTAGCTGTGTATATGTTTCAGTCATTCAGATCCCTGGAGAGGGTGTATAGGTACACAGATGCTGAAACCTGAGCTGGCTGCAGGGGTACAGGTACCAGTGCCATGGCTTGAGCCTGTAGAACATATGGTGGGGCAGGTCTGGTGTTACTGGTGACAGGTTTCCAAAGAGCCCCAGGAAGTAGTAGCAGGAGGGTTTTCACCAAAATAACTTTGTCCAAGGTAACCATAGTATATCTAGCCCATTGGGCTCCATTTCTAATAGTGCTACTTTCATATATCATATGGCACCTGTACAGTTAGGTCTCAGCCTAAGCTGTCAGCTTTCGGGATCAGGACAATGGCTATTATAGTGTGAAGGCAAAGTGGGGGAGACAGCCCTTAGCAATTGGATCCATGTATTTGCACAGGTAGCCACTGGGCATTCCCTGGGCTTGACAGTCTGAATAAGGATCACTGGTTTTGTACTCAAGGATCCAGAATCCATAGAAAGCCAGCAGCTCCAATAAATCTGTGGTTTCTTTCTTGTAACCAGTTTTTGCCAGAGGTTGCAGCAGAGTTCTGTGCCTTCCAGTAGGTGGCTCGAGTATAAACTAGTAAGGTCAGCTGTGAGGGCTTCTCCAAAGAGGGTAAACACTTTTTTGATCCTCTGGGAACCTGAGTTTAAGGCAGTTGACTTTTGAGTCCAGAGCTGGGATCTTTTCCAAGAGGGGCTGGCTGACAGGAGCCAACTAAAGTTACAAGAAGACATTCTTTAGGTCCAGGCAGGTATGTCAACAGGCCAAGGGGATCCAAAGACAGCAATGTAAATGGAGGGCAACCACAGCAGCACTAACAGCTCGGAGATCTTAAACTGGCTTTACAAGCAGGAGAGGTGTATTTTAGCAGTTGAAAGTCTATACCGCTTGCTTGGAGGACTGTGACAAAGCTGAAAGGGACAGAGAAATAGGCTATCTCAGAGAAAAGGTGCTGGTGGCTTGGTTAAATCTGTTAAGGCTCCCTGAAAATAGTGGGAGAGCTCTTAACTCCTTATTGCAATTGAATAACAGTTCAAAAAGAGTCTGTGGTCTGGGAACTGGTGAACGTAAAGTGAGGGCTGTGCTGTTGGTGGCATGGAGATCTTGCCCCAGATGTTCACAGCCTATCATGCTGATGTGTGGCTGGATGCTTGTTTGTGCTTCCTGTGACATCTGATAGCAACAGGGGTTGCAGTGAGGTGGCATAGTTAATGGTCAGACCCAAAGGCAAGTCTTTGGCTTATACCTCCAGGGGGCAGTTTTAGAACTTCAGAATTTCAGTGTTCTGTGTTAGGCTGATGCAGGCATCACTTTCCTCTCAGGAAAAGTGCAGGATTAAACAAGAGGGAAGCTGACTGACTCGGAGTTTATGTTTGGTGAGATGTCCTCCTGGGATGCAAGTTTATGTCTGGCAGGAGGGGTGAGAGGCAAGAGTCCCAGTTGTCCCAGTGATGATAACTCTTTGACAGAGGGAACTTTTGAAGGCGGAGAGTTCTGTTCTATTGTCTACCAAGAAAGTCACAGGTTTGTCCCTGGCTTTGGCAATGACCATGGGATTATTGGGGGCCCAATGTGATGGAGCTCAGTCTGTCCTGTCCATCCAGGCCGAACAGAGTGAGGAGAGGTTCAGGTTGAGGTGGGCTTGGATAGTCGTTTCTTCATGTGGCACAGACAGAGGAGACTTTTAGTTTTGTGTTCACAGTCCTTTTAACTCATCCAGAGAATATGGTCATCTCTCAGACTGGATTTTCTCGTGGACATCAGGTGCTTTTCTTTTATAGGTTTCTGGGTAACAGTGGTTGATGGGATTCTGTACCCCATGTATGATGTCTTTGAGAAGCACACAACTGAGTTGTTTCTTGGTGAGGTGACTTTTGGAAAGACCATGGAAACTCCCTTGTCAGGGCTGACAGTTCAATTCTTTCTCAGTCAAAATGTGGAACTCAAAATTGCTGACAGTCATCTGAGGCTGGTGTTAGATGACAGCATCTGACCAGGATAAGCACAGCTGTGAAGTAGAAGGCTCACAGGGAGGGAGACTTCGGGGGGATGCAGGCAGTGGCTAGCTGGAACCAACTTACTTGGCTAGCAGTAGATGAGTCAGGAGCAGCGAGGGAAACTGTTGACAGCAACTGCAGTGGCCAAAGAAGGCTCCAAGGTGGAATTCTCAGGAAAAACAGGCCTCTTTCTCATTCTGACTTTTTCTGTGAGTCGCTTAGTTTCATTTTAATTTTGTAATCTTAAGAAAAAGCCCTTTTCTTTCAGTGAGGGACTGTGGATTTTGACTAAGTGATTCTCATCTCTGGAATGCTGTACACTTAAACAATGGTGGGTGTGTGCCCCTCAGAGAAAGACCATTCAGATGTCTCTACCTGGCCATGTCCCTGATGGGCACATAGGCTTGGCTTAGCTGAGGAGGGTGTGAGGCCTCCATTATGCCATATGTCAACTGTCACAGAACCACAGGGTGGAGAGCCCAATGAAACACCATGACCAGTGCTTCCCAGTCCTGGTGCACAGATGGAGCAGCCTATTGCTTATGCTGTCTGGGCTTCACTCACACATTCATTCAGTAGGTAGTCAGAGGTTAAACACTCCAACCCCCTTTACCTAAAGGGTGATCCTGACTAAAGAGTTGATCAGACTCACCTTCCGCTTGAGCTGAGCAGGACTGACAGAATAACTGGGATGCCCCTTAGGGTCTTACTAGAATCAGACAGGCAGACAGGCAGACAGGCAGACAGATAGACAGACAGTGTCCTGTTCCCTTTTGAGTCCCACGTGAGCTGCTTGAGCAGGGAGCCAGGAATCCTCCTCTATACCACCAAAGGGAATTGAAAAGTCTTGAGCCTTTGCCTTCCTGTCAAGCCCTGGAGAGGTCCTTGCTCCCTCCATAAGGGCTAGTACCAGTGACTAAAGGGGTTAGCTCAGTTGGTCTCCCAGCCAGTACACAGATGCAACAGCATGCAGAAACACCCAAAGGGCAGCCAGGATTTGGAGGCAGGTATATTTATGTCAATGGGCACTTGTTGGGATCATTCCCAAAACATCAGGCCTTGATCTCTGGTTGTCTAGCACTTATATGAGATAAGTAAGCAGGAAGAACACGGGCAGAGTGCTTGGCTATCTTTGATTGGTTCTTACAATATGCATCATAATGATCAGTTAT
>NDGM011077909.1:0-11024 GCA_002564305.1 Octomys mimax
CCCAGTTCCACCAATAAATAAATAAATAAATATTGTTGGAGAAAAGACTCATCATTCATTAAATACTGATTGGCACAAAGATTCAGAAGGGCTTGAGAAAAAGAATCTGAAGTCACTCCTCATTAAATTATACCCAGAAGCCATTAAAAATAAGTGACCAAATGATAAAAGTTTTAAATCACTAACTGCACAAATAAATTAAAAAACATATGACTATATCCAAAGAGTTATTTTAAAAATCATTTAACTAGAAGGCCAGCCAGAGAGCTCAGTGGACTAAAGTGCCTGGGGGTTCGATCCTCAGCGTGTGGTGCCAGCCCTGTCCCTGGGGTGCACTGAGACGGCGATTGAGACTGCACATGGTGGTGTGCACCTATAATCCCAGAATTTGGGAGATTGAAAACAGGAGGATCACTAAGAGTCCGATCTGTGCAAAAAAAAAAAATAAATCATAACTAGATAATCAGAATAAATGCTAATAAATGAGAAAAGGCTATTTTAAAAGAGATCATAATTGCAAAACATGACAAGATACTCCATCTTATTTATTTTAATTATGTAAACTCCAAAAATCAGATGTTTTGCTGTGACAAAGTATATACAATATATAATGATGTGAATTATCATCATTGATATAGTATTTGAGAGTGTCATTTTGTGTCATCTTTACAAAGGACAATATGGCAGTAATCAAATGACTACTAACAAGGGTCTACTAAACAAATGTTACAATTAAAGCAAAATGCATAGTGGAAATCCCATGTGACTACTAAAAAGACTGAGATCCAGATACGATGATCAATAAAATGGCCAACAACGATGGCCACAGGTACAGCACCACAGAGGGTGCCGAGCAGTGAAGCCTTCACTCCCATACTTCTGGTAGCACTGAAGAGCCACTGGGGCAGGGGCAGTGTAGGCCCTGGGCACCTCCATAGTCCCATACATCCCTTCTCCCCTACAGCCTATTTCTAAAGTCATCTTTTCTATCAGATAAACCTCAAACCTTTTGATTTTGAGGGATTTCTTTTTGTTTTGTTTTAAATAAGAGGTAGATTGAAGAATATTTAAATTGACTTTATAGGATGCATAAATATTCATATTTTATCTGAATCACTACACTGTAACAAACTTCGTGATAGACATTTTGAACTGTTAATAGCTGGGCATTCATGTTTCTCCTCATGGCAGTTTTCCCCTTGCACAGCATGAATACTAATGTTCATTGTGGGAGGTAGGGTGGTGGGCCGAGTTCTCAGTTGTCTGCTGGGCATTCCTCTCCCAACTCCTTCTCTAGGTACCAGGCATTCTGCATGGCGTTGGAGACTAGCAGGGTGGAGACAGCACAGGCCGAAGGGCCACTTTTCACTCTGCTTTCCCCATCCTCACTGTCCCTTGAGTTAGGTGGACTCCTCTATTGACAAGAGTATTTGCAGGGAAGACAGATAAAAAGCAAAGAAAAGCAACACAGGAAGAGAAAAATCTATGGAATGGGAAGATAAGCCATGCACAGGTACAAACTGCCTCTGATGAATGTGCTCATTACATACCTAAAATGTATAAGCTCAATTAAATTAATAAAATTAGCTTAATTAAAATAAACTTAATCAAAAAACATTTTGCCAGCTAATGCTTGGACAGAGAATTAATATCTAGCATATATAAAGAACTCAAAGAAACTTAGAATCCCCAAAATAAAAGACTCAATCAAAGATGGGCAAATAACATGACATTTATTGCTTCTGAGACATTTCTCAGAAGCAACAGTCAACAAATACAGTATAACTTGTACCAGACTTGCAATGTACAGAACTGTAAGTTAAGAAGTTCATACTGCCTAAGGCCACTGTGTAGTACTTCTGGTGGTGTGTTATAGCAGCAAAAGGAACACATATACATGATCACTGAAGTGTGAGAAAGGCTTTTCCTTCTCTCCCTGTGCCCCTCAACAATCCTGGAAATGCCACCTGTTCACCAGCAGGTGAGGAGCATGAAGGGTCCTAAACAAAGATGCACTACCTGTGTCTAATGGAATTATGAGTCATATATGGCCAGGAAACCATTTAAGAGGCAGTCTGAAGTATCAGCCAACATCCAGAGTAATGTAGTTTGGGGTAAAAGTGAATTATTTATTTTGTCTAACCCACAGTACTATTTTATGTTTCCTTTCCTAATAAAATCCAGATATTTAACCAAATAGAGAAATTTAGGTCAAGACAATTAATAAAATACTCTGAAAACTAAGTCCAAAGATATTTAGTTTCTCTCATACAATGGGAATATGTCATATATTTATCTTCCTCTATGTCTGCCTGCCATTTCCCCATCATTCCCTCTAACACCTTTATTGAGTGGTTGTGGAGTGAATAAGGTACACACCATGTAGTAACTATTCAGGGTACGGAACAAAAGAGACACATCTGATAGGCTCAGGGAGCTTATTATTCAGTATGAAGAAAAACCTATTAATCAAACAATATACAAATATTAACAATATAACTCTTAAATGTTATGAATAAGATACAATCCTGTGAATGTGTAATCAGATTTCTTTCTCAGGGATTAAGTAAGAACTCCATCAAAATTGAAATATGATAAATAAACAAGGGTGGTGATGATGATCCAGAGAACAGTACTGGAAAGGTCCTGAGTGTGCTTCTGTCTAGCTTTGTCCAATCCTCTGGGCCTCTCACTAATTTTACTTTCGTACCCTTATCTGGATCTAGACTAAATATTTCTCTTTATATCGCTGAGCTTTGTTCATCTAATTCATTTAATGTGGCAGAAGGACTCTTAAATCTCTCCAAAGGTAGTAGCAGTAATATTTATTGAATGCTGACATGGTAGACATTTAAAATATATTCTGGAGGTTACCCTTCAGCTTTATTCTAAGGTTTCTCTCTTGGATTTAATTTCTTCCTATCTTCATCCTTTTTAGGATACTTCTTATTTCTGCCAAGTAGCTTCTAGAAAAAGGTTATTTACAAGGCAAACTTTTGAGACTTTCAATATATGAGAAGACCTTCTTTATTTTCATACTTTCTCATAGTTAGGATGAAATATAAAACTTACAGGTTAGAAATCTAACTAAGAACTGTGAAGGACTGCTCCACTAAGTTTCTGCCTCCAGTGTTGCTGCTGAGAAATGTGACACTATTCTGATATGTAATCCTTTGCAGGAGGATGTAAAACTTAAGAGAAACTTCTCTTGAGAAGAGTTAATTATTTCCTATGCATCATCAATGGTCAACTACAGGCAGGAAGATTGGAGATAGATCTCCTTCCCAACTACAATAATATTCAAAAATTTCTGGAATTAAATCTAAAAAAAGGTCACACCCATGTGGTGAAATTTCATGTCTTCAAGAACGAAAAATACTAAACTGCGTAAGACAGGTAATATTCATAGGCAGCAATGTTATACATTATTATAATAATTCTCTCCAACATAATCTAGGTTCAGTGTTACTCTGATCCACAAATAGAGTACATCCCAAACTGATTTGAGAAATCATAAGAACAGACAAAAAAAAGTCAAGAAAACATTTTAAAAGTAAAAATGAAAATCTACCCTACCAGATATCAGTGTTAATTATAAACACAACACAATTAAAATGTATGCACAGAGATAAAAACAATAATGACTATAATGACAATGACAGGCTCACAATATACACATACAATGAATAAATATGGAACGTTAAAGAGGTATTCATCAAATCCACAGAGGAAGGATGTAAGTGACTGGTAAATGGTGCTGAGACAACTGGTAACTGTGGGCAAAATAAGATTAGGACTCTGTATCATATATAAAAGTAAATTCCAAATACATGAAAAATCTAAATAGGAACCTTACAAAAATCTGAAACAAAACAGGAAAGATGTTAGCACTTATTGAACTTCAGTGGTTTGGAAATGTTAAATTATACTCTGTACTTTTCATGTTTCAAATTCAAAGGCTCAGGAAGGATCTGTAATAGTTGTTACCCTGTATCCCATATCCTCCATCACATCACAGGAAGTTGCATTCTCGCTGGTGTGCCACACTGTCTCCTTGACACTGCAGCCATACATAAACACATTCTTCTTTCGGGAATGGCCATGGTAATCACAATAAACCTTGAAAAGATAATATATGTCAAAAATTAAAGGCTTTCAAATTAATATATTGCCAAATAAGGTAGTACTGAGCCAATGAACAGTTACCTTCTGTGTTTCTTCGTCTTTTTATTTCAAATAGCTAGCGCTTAAAAAGTACTATCTAGTTTAGAGTGGACCTACAATTAATTCTAGAATTGCTAAATTTTTTGAGGTCTTACACCAAGCTACATGTTCTATCTTTTCTTTTCTATCTACTACTGACTACTTAAAACACAATATGGTCAGTAAGATAGCTCAGCGGACTATGTGCCTGCTTAGGCAAGCACAGGGACCGAGGTTCGATCCCCAGCACCATGCATCGCACCAACCCCACCCCCAGGTACACTGAGCTGGCTACCAGGTGTGGTGGTGCCTATCTGTAATCCCAGCACTGGGGAGGCTGAAAACAGGAGGATCACTATGAGTATCAGCTGTGTGGTGAGACCCTGTACAAAATACATTAAAAAAATAAATAAATAAACTCAATTATAGTTAAAATCCACAGCCACCATCATCATGGATGGGCTCCAAGATTTGTTCAAACATTGACCTAATTCAAAAGAACATGAAAGTGATTTCAAGAAAAATGATTTGAAAGACTGTAATTTTTAAAGCATCATTTTCAAAATAAAAAAGGATAGATTCCCAGGTCAATTTTATTCCTCCAGAAAGTTTTCCGTTTTCAAGGTGGATCCTTACTAGGTTGCTCAGGCTGGCCTGAGACTCAGTTTGCTTCTGCCTCCCATATGGCTGGGATTACAGGTGTGTGCCAGCACAGTGCGCTCCACGAGGTTTTCCTAAATTTCCCCACAGGAGCAGGAATAATTAAACATTAATATAACAAGAACACTACAATAAAAAACTAGTGAGAACAGAACAAGTGTACTGTATATATGACATCCAGTTCAGTCTCACCATGCCTAACACATTTCCCACGTGAATATGGAGATTTCATTTTCAGAGCTGAATAAAGGACGCAGAAACAAGTTTCTATTAGTTTGAAATCTGGAAAATACATATTGTTATCTTAGTGTTGCTCAAATGGAGAATTTAAATATTACTAAAACTTATAACTAGAGGTTCCCAATATTCATGAACAAAACACCAAAGTACAAGTCGTATGAGAATTATAAACAACCAACCTGATAAAATAAGAATATGAATACACCATATTAAATTGACACCACAATTATCACATAGGATATGAAAATAGCAAAGATATCTTTTTAAAATTGCTTTTGAAATTATCAACACTAGCTTTTATAACCAGAAAATGATACACAAAATTATGAAGACATTAATCAATGAAACTTTTTTTTTTTTTTTTACTATCCAAAGTAAAAGCAAATACTGCCACTTACAAGAGGTAAACGTTTCACTGCAGCAAGGTACTGTAGCAACCCCTTAGCATGGTAAATTGTAGGATGTAAATCTGGATTTGGACTTTGCCACTGTCTGTTCAAATCCTCTCCACTTAAAGAACAGCGGTGACTATGCAAACATAAGCACAGAAGGTAGAAAAGCTAGTACCAATAAACACTTATATACATTTATGATTTAATTTTGTGACCTTATTCTTGTATTTCAAATAGGTGTAAACTGTAGGTTCAAGTGAAACTTCGTGTTATACACACACCACACACACACTGTGGTATGCTTTCAAATTTACAATCAAGATTTTTTAAGCTATAGAATAAGTAATTCTTAATCCTGGGGTTTTGTTCCACACTTTTATTGTTGCTGTTGTTGTATTTTTTAGGGAAGGCTCTACAGGGTTTCATTACTAGATCGGACTTGTAGGGATCCACCTGTTTACAGCCTCCCAAGAGCTGGGATTACAGGTGCACGCCACCACACCCAGTCTCATTTGCTGTCTCAGCGTGCCCCAGGGGTGGGACCAGCACAGCAGGCCTGGGGATCGAACCTCTGGCCCCTGTACCTGCTTGTAGGCACTTTAATCTGCTGAGCTATTTGGCCAGCCTTTGTTCCATACTTTATAAAATTTATTAATGGTCATATTTTTCATTATAATTTAATCACTTGCTGTACTATATTCTATACCCTGCTTGGATTATTTTGTAAAGTGATAGATGAGTCTTCCTCTAGAAAGACAGGCATATGAAAACTACATACACTATCTGTAAAAATGTAAGTACATTTTATTTATTCACAGGTAACTAAATGTTAAAACCATCAAGCAAAACTTAATCAGGAAGTGCTGAGAAAAATATAAATAGAATGCTAGCTGGTTTCTGAATTTTAAAAAAAAGGATCATTTTAGTTTCATAACACATTAACTAAAATTTAAAAATTCTGTTTTTAAAAAATTGAGCTCTTTCATAAAATATGAGAAAATGCATGCTGTGTTTATTCTCTAAGTAATACATGGCATTTTCATCTTTGGAGATGCTCATGGCGGCAAGGCTACATACATCCCATCTTTCAGAAGCATTCAAGAACTTAGTCAAATGGCTAGGATAAGTTTACAGCACGAGCTATATGCCATCTTGATTTAGAAAGTAACTATCTTCCAGTATTTGCAGGCTAGAGAATTCCTTCTGTCAGAAACTATATCTACTCTTATCAGGAAGAAGTCAGAAGATGGTCCCAATAGTTCACAGCTATGGAAAGAGATTCCCCCTAAACTCTAAATTTTAAGCTTAAACCAGTCTAAGTCCACATCTTTAATAAATAAAAAACAACATAAGAGGCATGTATTAATAATTGTTCTCATATCCTAGCACTGATTTTTCTAAACAATTCAAGACCAAGATTTTGTGAAATTTTATTCTTGTAGATACAGAATTCTTAAAATACCATATTATAACCAGCATATAAAATATACTTTCATTTAAAAGCTTATTGTAGATGAATTTATGAACAAAAATTTTTTCTTCTAGAAAAATCACTGAGTTTGCTTCCTGAATTCACCCAGATACTATTATTTCACCAAGTTTACAAAGGACAACCACAGTCATCTACAATATTTTGGTAAATACTTAACTTACTTTCCATTGATGACACCATCTGGATTTAGCATAGGGACAATTTTAAATATATAGGATTCTCGTAAGCTCTGAGCAGTAGGATTATTACTCATGAGATACTCCAATGTTCCCTTCATAACCCAACTTGCATTGGTTTCTCCAGGATGTACACGAGCAGATAAGAAAATGTAAGGGCGATTTCCTAAAGTACACATAAAATCTCAAGTTAAAATGAACACCTACTAAAAGTTTGTATTACATTTCACTTGGGGCTTTAAAAATGCCTCTACTCAGTGAATTGTGCTGTAAACTCACAATGGAACTCAATATGCACAAACTATGCACAGTACAAGCACTGCACTAGGCCCTATGGAGAAAGCAAATACAAAAGAAATACAAACCATGTCCTGAAAGGAGCTTGAAATATGAACATAAAACAACAAACAGTATTTGAGTGCTATTCTATTTCTCAATAATTAACATGAAGAACTATAGTTTCTTAATGTAAACTTGATCTTATGAAGAATAAATAGTTGGGTAAGTGTAAGATATAAAATTATTTTTAAAACACCATGGGTAAAAGAAATGTCCTGGGGGCTTGGCCCTAGCTCAGTCCTTTAAGGGGCTGCTTCCACAAATCGGTCAGCCTCAGGTTGCTGTAGTTCGATCCCCACAACACGCCAGCCAGCCAATAGTGCCCTCAAGGCATTCGAGGAACCAAAAAAAAAAAGAAATGTCTTATCCCTGCTCTCACAATGATAAACACAGAGCAGAAAAAACATACTGTAGATACGCTCAAAGATTTACCAAAAAATTTCTGCATTATGTTTAAGTATATAAGTCTATAAAAAATTATTCAACTCATTACTCATGCTTTTATACATAACAACTTTCTCTTTCCTAAAAACTTTATCTTCTCAGTATCAGATACTGTGTACAGCTGCGTCTTTTTTCTACACATTGGTGGTAACTGAAAATATAAATGGCAATGAAAAACAAATAGCTGTCCAGAAGCCACCAAAACACTTGATAGATTTCTGGTAGTTTTTTTTTTTTTTTTTTTGATGAACAGGGGCCTGAACTCAGGTCATTGCTCTTGCCAGGGAAGCACTTATTCTACTGAGCCATCTCTCTGGCCCTGGTAGTTTTATTTTTAAATAAAACTGGTGCCAATTTTTAAATTAATGGTTGTCATCTGAACTCTTAACACACTTTGTTGCATTCTCCCTTGCCTGTGAAGTCTAAGAATAGGAACAACAGAATAGCAGTATTCACAACAGCTCCCTCTGGCAACATACAAAAACAGGCCCAGAGCTGCATGCAGGTCAAACAGCAACAGAGCCAAACTAAAGCCCCATCTTCTGACTCCTGGTCTTAGTACTATTTTCAATTTAATATATAGAAAGCAAGTGAAAATGACTGATAATTTGAGAGACGATGAACTTACTGAATTGACAGACATGTTCATAATAATTAGACTCTGGCATTGCCGTTATAGTCACCAAGGGACAGCTGTTTCCAGACAGAGTTTCACACAACACATCTTTTCGAAAATAGATTTGCTGAGGATTGTGTGCTGATTCCAATTTTTGAAGATGCATCTTGATAAAAATTTAAAAGCAAAGTGTAAAATCATTTTAAAACTCCCTATGAAATATAGAAATAATATATTGAGAACTACATGTAACTAGACCTGAATCCAGTTCTTAAACTACTACACAAAACTCTCAAAGCCAGATGAAGTTCAAACACCAGTATTTGGGAAACTTGAACAAGTTGCTAAGCACATATACCATTAATTATGCAACACTATCAGCAGGGTCAGGGCAGCAACCTGTAATAACCACTTTATTGCTTCTGCAGTAAAACCTGTGAAAAGTCACCCTATGTGAAGTCTATTCTAACAAAGTTCACACTAGATCACACTGTGTTGCCAATCGGAGTTATGAAAAAGCTTCTGGACTTTAAAGCATCTTGAATTTAAATCCCTAACAAATTTTAACTGATAGAGATCTGTAACAGCAATCTAAAATGTAAAGAATGGAAAGAAAAATAAAATATAAAGAATGGAAATTATATAGTGCACATTTTAAACTTCTTTTGATTTCAAAATCAATATGGCCTCATTGTAAAATGTTTGAGAGACTCTAAGAGCATCAAAAAAAGGTTTAAAATATCATTATTGAATAGGTTAAGCATATATTTTTGAAAACACAAGTTTTAACAATCTTACTATATGGCCGTATCAAGTATATGTTGCCCAATTCCTATCTTTGGACAGCTGGCTTTCAAGTTTTACCTATGTTCCTAAACATAATTGCTACTTGCGAGGTTCCTATTTGCCAAAACACTGCAGGGTACTGGAATTGGACCAGTAAATAAATAGGCCCTTCCCTAGGGAAAACACTCAGGGTTCTGAGAGCAGATGATGAGCAGAGGGGATCCTACCCAACTCTCAGCAGGGCAGAAAGAGAAGGTTACATGTAAACTGTGACCGAAGTTTGAGTGCAGAGGACAGAGATGAGTACTGCAGGCAGAAGAAAAGTAAACCCAGGGAAACCACAAGAGAAGAGGAAACAAGGGCACTTAAAGAGTTCCAAAAGGCTCTGTAGCTCGACCAGAAAAAGCAAAGGTGAGCAACCGAAGACCTAGAATAGAACAAAGGGCCTTATAAACAGGATACTGCAGTAGCTGAGTGACACATGAGTCACCTTAGGTGTATACTTGACTGTAATTCCTGCGGGCCATGGTGGTACATGTCTGTAATTCCAGACTGAGGAGGCTGAGGCAGGAGGATCACTGTGAGTTCAAGGCCAGCCTGCACTACATATTGAGACATTGTCTCAAAAAAACTAAAATGAAAAAAAAAAAAAAAACCCCACACACACACCTATAATTCCTTGGGTATTAATTTAGGATGAGGACTGATTTTAAAGTGTAAACATTCTAAAATCTGTTTAAAAATAAATAACAAAGAGTAAAATAAAACAAAGAGTATAAATCATAAAAAATTGAGATTAAACAAAATTCAGAAAATTATATAATAGTTAATTCAAAATTAACTATTTCAAAATAATATTGAAAATTTAAAATTAAATTATGAATCCAAGTAAGAGGCCAAAAGGTAGTGTATCATATGTATGAATCTGTGATCAATTCAGAGTACTCACACAGTATTTGATTAGGTTAATATAGACAAAATATTAAGTAACAAAACGTTTTCATGATGGTAAGGAACTACTAGGAATGGAACATAACAAAGGACTGGAATGGCAGGTATATGACCAGTACTTCTGGGACTTTGGGGATGGGATGTCGCACAAAGTTCTAGTATGTGGTCAACGTGGACAGTGTCCATGACACTTCCTGGTGGCCAGATGTCGCTTGTGGGACTGAGCTACTGCTATTTCCTTGATGTCCACCTGTATACCTGGAGAGAATCGTGACCTATAGGGCACAAGACAGGTCTGTTTCTAGACTGTGCTGATGGAAATGTTTTGCTGCTGTGTACAGGGGACTAGTTGAGAGAGTGCTATTTTTTACCTCTTAGTCTCCTGTGTTTGGTTGTTTGCCCTCTTCGGTGGGTTCTTTCCATTCTAATTTATGGAGTTGTGGTCATTTTGATCCCTATCTAGAATATCTTTTGGTGGTCTGTGTGGAGTTGGCTTTGTCATCATGCCCTAAAGGCATCCTGAGTCCGCCAAAAGAAAAAAAAAAATCCTTCTGCACTTTTTCAGAAGCTACATTTCTTGGTATATAGGTCTTGCTTCATCTTGATCTTAACCATTCAGCACAAGAGTATAAAAACGTAATATAAAAAAGCCAAGGGGCCAAGGAGATGGCTCAGTAGAACAAGTGCTTCCCTGGCAAGTGCAAGGGTCTGAGTTCAATCCCTGG
>NDGM011077934.1:0-12399 GCA_002564305.1 Octomys mimax
CAGGAGGATCACTACAAGTCTGAGCTGTGCAGTGAGACCCTGTACCAAATAAATAAATAAATATATAAATAAATAAATATTAAAAAAGAATGAGCTTCTTATCAACAAAATTTAAGTCTGCAAAGAAATATCAACCAAGAGAAACCATATCCTTAGAGTCTGTGGTCCCTACAGTCTCCTCTCAAGCATAAACAATACCTAAGCATGACCAGGTTCACTGTTTAGTCCTCCCCTTTCCAAGGCTGTCCTTAGAGAGTGAGGCTTTTTGCTTTCACACAGTTATCTGTATGCATGATTCGAACATTTCGGTGTATGCCAGAAAGATTCCTATCTCACCACACTGTGCCTTCCACATTCCAATGAAAGTTTGGTGTTATTCTTTTTCCTATAATGCATAGGCTGGAGAAGAGGCGGTTTGTGCAGACCTCAAATTTCCTGCAAGCAAGATACTTCAGAATCAGTGAAAGGTCGCTTTATCTTTCCTGCCTTGTCACATTGACTTGTTGGTAGGTTCCATTTCCACACTTAGAAGAGTGGTCAGCAAACCTCTTTGTTTATAAATTCACCCAACTGGAAGATGGAGAAACCAATGTCTGAGCTCTATCATTCAAAAGTTCAGGGTGCTATGATTGTTTTGGTGTGTACATGTCACAAGTGACTCATCATACTTTTTATCTTTCCTTTCATGTTCCTCTACATTGAAAGTTGCCTTTCTGTTCTGTCAGAAATATGATTCTCATACATTTAGAAGGGGACTTACTTGTGAAATCACACAAGTGTGTGATACAAGTGTGTGATACAAGAGATAGTTCATTTTTGTCTTTGATTATGAATTAGTCAACTGAAAATTACATTATGAACAAACAATACAAAGGAGAAGAAAAAAATCACAGCAATTTTGATCTGAAAAGGTGGTTGAATTTTCCATAGAAAATACCAAATACTTGGATGTGCTTCCCTTAAAGATTAAATTAAATAGGAGAAGAGTCCACAAATTGCAGGTGTGAGTATATGACCCAGTCTCAAAATCCTTACTTTGTTCTGGTGGCTGCAATTTGTAATTCATAATAACCTCAAGGAACAAACATTATCTTCTGACAGTGTTATAGTCCACAATAAGAAGAAAAATCGATTTCAAATATGATATACAATTTTATTTCTTTGTAATTCTAACATAAAATGTGCAAGTACCAGAGTTTCAGAGGTTTCATTGTTTTCGTGTTCTATCTTTATTAATGATGAATTGGCAATTGACCCCCAAAATATTTGGCTATCTACCTACCTACCTAAGTCAAGATTGTAAAATGCATGACTCCTTTCCATTATGTTAATCATTTCTTCATATTAAGGAGGAATACGTTATTCTTTTTATGTCTTAACAGTAACTACTCAGGTGAGAAAGTAGTGGACTGTGGAGCAAAAAGAACCATGAATTTCTGGTCTACGTCAAGGAAACACTGCATAAACTTTACATATCTTTTCCAAAGACATCCTGGTTCATGATTTACTCTTTGAGGAGCTGTTGAATATTTGGTTTCTAAATCCAAAATCACTGTGATCATATGTCCTACTTTCTACTAGACAGCCTTGTTTATGATGTTTTCCAGACATAAATATAAACAGCAGTTCTTTCTGCTTAAAAAAAATACCCAGTGGCAATAATAAATTATATGGTAAGTTTTTGCAAAACAAATGAATACATAACTTAAAATAAATAATCACATCACAGAACGTCATATGTATCAAGTCACTTTACATTATTTTTAATTTTTCAGATGACAAAAGTCTATTAGAAAAGTTAAAATGAGAACTTCAAAATGTTAAGACTTTTCACTCTTTGTATCACACAGGTTTGCTTTATACTTACTACATATCTCTGGTTGGCCTCATATTTTCACCAATCCTTTTACCTCAGCCTCCCAAATTCTGGGATCATAGATGTGTACCCCCATGTCTGGCTAATACAACTACTATTTCTAGTATCAACACAATCTACATGACTTCAAAAGTTCTATTACAGTGTTTAGTGAACTATATGATTGACCCAAAAGTTTCCTATGGCCACAAACTCTTTCTTTCTCATTATGCCAAAAATTAATTGACTCATTATAAGAATATCCCTGTTCTTTTGTTTGAATTTTGTATATTTGGTACAAGGTCTCACTATGCAGCTTGGACTCGTAGTGATCCTCCTTGTTTTCAGCCTCCCTAGCCTGGGTTTACAAGCATGGGACACCAAGCCTGATATCAGTAGCCTGCTCAGGGCACCCAGAGGCAAGGCCAGTGTAGCATGTGGTGCAGGGAATTGAGCTCAGGTCCCCTAAGCTTGCCTAAGCAGTCACGGAGTCCATTCAGCTTCCCAGGCCAAGATTAAACCTATACTTAGCTTTAAATTATAGGTCAAAATTATCCTTCCCCTGGTACTTAATACTATTCATTCATCCACTGCTTTTGTATGTAGCTCTTTCCAGAGCAGAGCTATAACAAGCACATCTTAAAATTATAGGATGGACGGGAAACATCTACGGCCCCTCAGCATTTGGAGTAGAAGACATTTTTTTCATGGAGGATTGTTTCATTTAGGGTGTTTCATATGCAAAAATAATTTCAGACACTTGTTATTTCACTGTCCAAATAATCATAAACTTTCAGCATAGAGTGCACAAAGTTCAGCTCAACTTGAAGTTTCTGAGCAGAGTTTTAGATAAACTTATCTAGAAGTCACTTAGATAAACTTATGTGACTCTCTCACAGGATAAATGTTGGCAACGTTAGTAGATGAGAAAAATAGGTTCTTGGGTTGGAATTCCTAATTAAGGGTGACTAACAAATGAATAATCTGTTTTTGATAAGAGAGAACACTATTTCCCCTTTCATGTTTATAATATGATATATAAGGTGATACCTATATAATGATTTCTCATTTTGTTCTCTGTGATATAACCTCTTTATCACAGCAAACCCAAGAACTAACAGTATTGTGGTAAAAGTAAGGCCATAATATATTGGCTATGTACCATAAAATGTTACTGAATAGAGGAATGTTCTCAAAAAATTTACCACCTACATGTGATAGGACATATTAAAAAATCCAAATTTCATGCACCAAATTTGACACTCCTGAGCATAACTAGTATACAAACAAGTCAGAAATGAAACCTATGCCAATAGTAGACCAAGAAAACAGCCCAAAACAATACTTATGCTTTGTGGATATTCTTCAAACAACTACACCTAATTCAAATGGATTAGAATCAAATCAAAGTCAAAAGTCCTTGTTAAATGTATAGGAATTTGAGAAAATTAATTCATACATCATACAGGCTTGTGAAAAACTGATCTATAACCTTCATATGAAATAGGCTATATTTTTAAAAAGTAGTAATCCAGTCTGGTTCTCAAGAAACAACATAATAAATTAAATATTCTCTGTGAGTGAAAGACTTAACAATAAAATTAGCTTATGTTAGCTCCAAAATAATATTGATAAGAAATGCCCTTCAAGAAGGATTTTCTGATCTAATTGCCATTATTACAGTCAGTGCAGGCTTTAAACAAATATTCTAATGTGTACCCACAAACCAAGAAAATTAGAATGGACATTCCCTAAAGACTTGGTAAACATTCAATTAAAATTTATCAACTGCAAAGCGCAAGCCAGTGTCTCCTCTGACAGATATCTAAGTGTCTCAAAGTTCCTGGAACTTTGACAGGGGTTAAATTATACTCTTCATTTTATAAAGTAAGGTGATTGAGATATTCCCTGGGATAAAATTAATTTCCATGTGAATAATTTTTATCTATTTTTATCAATATTGGAAAAGTAGGGGATGTAATTGTCTTGCATTGGGCTGATAAACTGGATTTCTGCTGCTCATGGCAAAGAGATTTAATTTTAGGAGTAATTTTTGCTATGTTGCGAAACTGCATTCTATTTCCCAACTTACATTTGACCTTCTTTTGCAAAGTGTGGACATTTACCTTCATTTTTCTTGATGGTGAAGTTTGGGTTGTTGGCCATTTCTGGAAGAAGACTGTATAAGAAATAATGTCCATTTTTGGGATCATCTTTGTCCATGGCGCTTACTGTTTGAATGACCTGGAACATAAAATTAACATCAGCATTTCTGGCCAAAACAAAATGTTTCCAGTGCCCTTTAATGCCTAGCCATACCATTTTTGTGGTTGGAAACTTTGGCCCCAAGACCAAAGACAGTAACAGTTGTCTAAATTATCATGGGTGGCTTGTACCAAGAACACATAGAAAAATCCAACCCTTAATAACCTCACCTTGATAAGATGGTGAAAATGAAGAGCATTACCTGTGTGCCCATTTCTTGCCTGTGATTTGAAAAACCCAAGTTAAGTGTAGTTGGAAATTCAATTGGACACTTACAAAATTGTTTCTAAATTGAGTGTTTACAGGACTGTATAATGAGACTTGGAATTTTTACAGTGATGATAGTACTGCTTTCCAGAGAACCTAGGAAGAAAAGAACTTAAATCTTGAATCCTCATAGCTCTCCATCATTTCACTCATCAGGTTGCAAGTCTTTGCCAAATAGTGTGGTCCTCGGTGCCACATCACAGCAACAAACCTTTCTGATGAGTCTCATTTGCTCTCTCCCAATAATTAGCACTGTTTTTAAAGCTAGTGGATAACATATGTAAACAATCCTTTGGAATTCATCCTGAGATGAATAAATTATAGGGATTAAATGAATTACCACTGTGCAGAGAACAGTTTGGATAGATGTAAATACTTGGAAACATTTACTACTGTGTATGCTTGTTTCATCTGCAGTTACATTAATTCAATGCTAAATTAGTTTTTGGACTTTTAGAAACTTTTATGAACTCATATTTATGATTCTGTTATATTTATTAGGTCAATATGAGATCCTGGACAAGAAAGAATAGGTAAAACTTGCAGTTTAGATTTTATTACGAATAACTACAGTATAAATTCTACAAAAAGTACCAATCAAGCACAGTAGCTGAAGTGATAATAGATTTAACATAACAAAAGTTAACGGAGAAATGCTGATTTATCAAAGGAGATAACAAAAAGTAGCAGCGAATGCATGCAGGTTTATAGAAAGATGGAGCCATGCATGACTCTGAACATGCATCTGCTTCGACATTGATATGGTGTGATTTGAAGATATAGCCTGCACTTAAATTTTAAAAAATATTACAGCAAAGGACACACTCACTGCCTTTAACCCGCCCTCATGCTCTCCTGTACTCGAGCATTTACCCAATCATCCTCCGTTGTTGGAAGCAGCTGGATCAGCCTTCCTTTATGAGTATTGTCATGATGACTGCCTTGACATCTTGAATCTATTAAAAATATTTACCTTTCCCTGCTATTTTAACTTTAGAAAAGATCCAGAAGTTGAGTCTGTTATTGGGTGAATAAGGTAAATGAGGACATGCAGTTAAGTTGTTGTTGTTGTTGTTATTGTTTTTTATATCAGCCTGCCTTTTAGCTTCATTTTACAGAATTCACTCTATGTTTTAATCACAGTTCATAGCAACACTCAGGAAAGAGGATTTCCAGAACCGCTTCAGAAAGTGACAAGAACAATAGATGAGCATGTTAGAAGTCAGGGGAAAGATTTTGAGGGAGATAATGGCAAATGTGTCTTTTACGGTAATATAAATATTCAAAATATATTTCTTCCTTCTTTTGTAGTTCCCATTGATCTTTACAAATTTCATTTTAAATAAATAAAAAAATTACTCACTTCAATTTGCCAGTGGTTCACCATCACTTTGTGACTTACAGCAAAAACAAATGTGAAACACATAATTTCAGAACTTTTAAGAGTTACAGAATTTTGGGTTGTACCAAGCACATAGCATAAGTTGGCAATGCATTAAAATTAAAACAAAATAATGCCTTTTGACTTATAATTCTTTTTTAAAGTTAAATATATTCTTACTTGTCAAGTATCTGAAATTTGTCATGAGACTAGTGGCCTGGTTAATTGTTTTTACCTAGTCATCTTTTAAGTAGTTTGATGATTCATCAACACAGGACAAAATGTACATCATCTAAGAGAGTAAGGACATCAGGAACTCTGGAGTGAATCTTGTTAGATAGAAGTCACAAATTTACTCTCTGCTTTTTTTTTTTTTTGGTATAACATTAAGGAGGTGAAGTCTCTGAAACTTGATTTCTTCCTATGCCTAATTTTTTTTTGTTTTTGTTTTTATGGTAACGGAGATTGAACTCAGCCTAAAATATTAAAAGTGCATATTCTCATAGGATTGTTTACATTCAGATGTATATTCAGGTACTGTTCAGTAAGATGTTAGTCATTATAATTATTGTTATTATTATAGACCTTTCTGTTTATTGATGACATGGCAGTTTAATGTGTAACCATGCTGGTGTCATTCAAAGAAGGATTCAACCTAATCAAATTAGAGAAGAAGTAAATTATGTTTGCTATAGATGAAGACATAGCATATTTGCCCTGACATTTAAGTGCAGAGAGAGTTTGAAACATTTTGATTTCATTTAAATAAATGTATAAGAATGCTAGAGAGAGGCTGGGGAGATAGATCAGGGGACTAAGCACTAGCCTGGCAAGTGCAAGGACCTGGATTCAATCTCTGGTACTGTATACCCTACTGACCCCACCCCTGAACATGCTAAGCTGACCACCAAATCAGTGTATGGTGGCACATGCCAATAATCCCAGCTCTGGGGAACTCAGGAGAATCCCTGATTTGAAGCTACATGGCAAGACCCTGTACCAAATATATAAATACATAAAAGTTTTTTTTTGGTGGAACTGGGGATTGAACTCAGGCCCTTGTGCTTGCCAGGGAAGCACTTATTCCACTGAGCCATCTCCCCGGCAAAAGATTAAAAGAAAAAAAAAGAATAACAGAGAGAATATTTGAAATAAAGATAATTCATTGGTACAGCTTGAATGTATAAATATTTATCAAGAAATTAACATGAATTCCCCGCTTCACATAGGAATGTCTGCACTGGGTTTTCATGTTAGTAAGTCAAGAGACTGATCAGAGCCTTTTCCTGGATGGGTTAAGAAGACTATAACCCATCTGCCCAAACTCTTCTCCATGGAAATCCTCTTTCTGGTGCAACTGTTAACGAGCACATGAATATGCATGAAGAGCAAAGACAAAGAGATGATTTCTCAGTAACCTGGGATGGGGCTCAATCAGAATTAGTGCATGATGGTAGTGTACTTATAAGCTGAATTACTACCTTAACACTGTTTCTTTCTAAGACCTATGCATGAAAAGGGCTTTAGATGTTGGGAAGGGTGTCTCACTGAGCGCTATAGTGGCTAAGCCACTATAACCATCACGTAGCTTGCAATAACTTGGCTTACCTGAAGAAGAGCAGCTACCTGTCATGTCACATCTCAGAAACTTTGAATATCTTACTGGAATTGAATATGTTTTTTTCCCCACCATTTGTGTAAGCCAGAAACTCATATGACATGCAACTTCTTCACCCTTGTCCCAGAACTCCTGAACCAGAAGGTGTCAGAGGACAGCCTATAAATCTGCAGGTTAGATAGCTTTCTAGGTGACTCTGGTGTGCATTCAACTCCAAGAACAAACTGCTTGGAACAAGGAAAATTTGTATTTGTCGTTCACAGTTCCCTTATCATTATTCATCAAGACAGTTTGTTTTGTCAAATTTACATCAACCTTGGCACATAAAGCGTTGGGAAAAGAGCAAATTAAAATATAGAATATTTAAATGATCTTCCAAATATTCTATAAACTCAATGTGGTAACACTCACTTTAGCTGAAGCCATGGTTAACATTTCATTTTATTTAAATACAGACAATCATCACCGTAAAATGCAGATAGCATTTTATGTAATATTATATGCCTACTAGATCACTTGAAAGATTCTCTTATTAAAATACATTAAGATACCCACATTAATATGGATGAAATCTTCATGGTAAAATAATACTAGAATACACTTAGCTTTGAACAACAGGAGAAAAAGAAGAGCATATTTATTCTTGGAAGTGTGACTCTAGAGATGCATATTATATGGACTTGCTACACAAACAGAAACTAGGGATTACACAGTTGCTTATTCTTCTTCTTTTGTTTTTTTTCTTTTTTCTTTTCTTTCTTTTTTTTTTTTGTGGTACTGGGGTTGAACCCAGGCCCCTGCGCTTGCCAGGCAAGCACTTATTCTACTGACCTATCTCCCTGGCTCCTATCCAGTTACTTCTATGAGTTGCTATGTCTTCACTTGGGTTTTAAAATAATTAGACCGCTATGGGAATGATATAAAAAATTTCTGGAGCATATATAGATTTGTATAACTATGTATCTAACCTTCAGCTTAAATATTCCATTTCTACTGATAAAGATGAGATGCAACAGAAAAGTCGAATGCTTAATTCTTTAATGCAAAATTTATTCAACTTCAAGGGAACCTGAAAGAAAAATATATAGCTCTATCAGAAAAAAAGACATCTGGGGTTTCAGGAAGAAATGCTTTCCAGTCTATGTTTGAATTTCAGTGGGAACAGACGCTGTTTCTGAAACCGACTTAAAAACAATCTTTCTAAGGCATGGCACTAAAAATTCAAAAAGTGAAATAGCATGGTTTTGACTTTAAATAAAACATTATTTATAAGTTATCCACAATTCTATATCTAAATCCAATTGTTTAAATTAAGACTGTCTATTAAGCCTTATTTTGGACTCATTAACTGAAATGTATTTAGTAATAGTACTATATTCCTGCCATTAATAGCTTTAGCAAAGGCACGCAGTCAGCAAACAATATATTTCTTATGATCGGATCTGTTAACAAGCATAACGACATCCTGGGATCTATTAGAAAAATGTCCATGAGTTCTTGTAGATATGATTCATTGATTTGTTCTTAGGTGCCAGGCAAGATAATATATGAGCTTTTCCCCCATTGTTGCTATTAGAACAATATTTGGTACACAGACATTAGTTAATAAGTATTGACTAAATGAATTAATGGATGAAAAGCCTAAATATATGATGGCAGGTACATTTAACATGATTGCTAATCCTCCCAGTGTGTTGAATATTAAGTATTAAAATACTTAAACATGCAGTTCATTGAAAACATCACCTCATTCTAGCTATGCCTCGTTACAAATGTTTCACATCTCTTCTCTCTAATTTGGCTGTTTGCCTGAAAGTATTGAGAATTTCACCCTTGCATTGTGTGCCTTTCTATCAAATTTGGCTTAGAACGTCCATATTTTGGAGAACATGTAAGTGTGACTCATGTATCTTGGCTTCTGAGTCTCTTAGTTTTAGCACAGTGAATCTTCTTTACTGATTCTGAAGGGTAAAGTTCACTACCAAAGGAGGACTTAGAAGTCACAGTTCTCTTTAAGGATGGACAAGATGAGAGAGAAAAATTCTGTTGTAAATATTTGAATAATTTTCAAAACCTCAAGGAATATATGTCCGTTCTCCAGGTGGACTTGAAAAACCTGTAATCTGCAATTAAAACACACCCAATTTCTCAGACGAAGCTTAACTTTTCTTTGAAATCCTCTAGAATAACGTACATTTGATGGTGATATAAAATGAATGAATAAAAGAAGTCATGGTTGTGTAAAAGCGGTAGTATAATGTTTTATTTTCTATTTTCATCTATTATTGTAAATTTAACAATGTTAACTTTTCTAGACATGCTAATGTCTGTTTTGGAGAGCCGTATTTTCAACTTAAGAAGCAGTGTCACCCATCTATATGCGAGCTCTGCTAGCTCACATATGTTAACGTAAAAGTGACTTTCTCGTATATGTATTCAATGTTTCTCTAGTTTTATCTATGATGTTCATAGCCAAATAAATCATAGAAAAATATGTCAAGAGATAAGTCTTAAAAGATGTGGGACCATACCTGTGAAAAAATAAGGACTATGCATGCAAGAAAAATCAAGTTATAACACGGACAGTAAATCTAAGCAATGCAAATTATCCCCAATTGCTTCAAAACTGGGAACAGTAGTTTAAATGTAATCACAACCCATATCCTTTTGAATTACATTGTCAGAATGTTTAAAATAATTTTTAGTGGTAACCCAGCCTTTATGAAGATATCTTACTATGCACTCCAAGTGTTTCTCCATGCCACTTTTCCTTACAGGACCCATCTTGTCCTAAGAACTGGATGTACTAGATAACCCTTTAAAGTATGTATCTTTAAGGTCTCCCCTTGTGAATAAAACAAGAGAAAGCACATAAAGTCCTATATCTCCTTAAATTAAGTCTTCAGACTTCTAGGTGGATACTTGGCCCTTATGCCCTCGTACACTTACTGTAAAAACTCTGACATGTTTTGTGTGGATTATTTCTCTTTCTTTAACTGTATTGACAGTAAATTGTAGTAAAATAACATAAAAAATACTATACTATGTACAAAGTTAAAGTTTTCTACTTCATTCTACTTCCTGCATTTCTTTGTTGAACTCTGCATATCACATTTATACATCAGTAAGTTTAGAAGTATTAAAAAATCCATCTTTTGCCCTGTTTTAAGAATCCTTAGATAACTATTTTTTCTTAGTGGCATAAAAATCCACAATTCAAAAAATAGCTTAGAGATATCAACTCTCATTTCAATTTAATTTTTTCACCACTTTTCCATCTCTTATTTCACAAGAATATAATATTTAGTTTACCAACTTTACTGCCTGAACTGAAAATGTTATCTAATATATCCCAGAATTATTTTTTCAACTGAATTCCATCTACCACTAATTCTATAATTTTCTCTGAAGGAAGCTTGAAAGATTTTTATAATAAACTAAGTTTGACAAAGATCAAACACTGTATAACCCTTTTGGAGACTAATATGTACTTACAAATGTAGAAGGAACTTACAGTTTATAAAAATAAACAGAAGATCACGCTGTTAGTATAATTCAGAGAGTCTTAACTTCATGAGACAAAATGTAAGCCCAAGCAGATGCATGCACACAAACTCATATACATCTCACACGCCAAATCACACATTCACGTGCTGTAACACACGTTTTTCTGAGAAACCTGCTTTTAAAATTGCTAACCTCTAATGTTCTAACTCTTAAAGTTCTGGAAGTATTTTTTCAACCTCTGTGCATAAGTGCTGGGTCTACACAGCTCAATCGTTATAGCACTATTATCATTCATTTCTTTATCTTTCCAGAACCTGTCAGGTTCAGTGGTACCAAATGGCATCCAGCTTCAGTTCTTAACATATAGCCCACTCACAAAGCCTCTTTCTTTGATGGTATGACTTTCTTTAAAAAAAAAAAATATGCTTCTCACCCATGGCACCTAAGACCAAATGCAACCAACATGTTCCTGTTCTCTTCTATTCTGATTGAATAATTTAGAAGTTAAACATAAGCAAGAATAAAACAACCTGCATTTGTCTAAGATCTTTAATTCATAGTTTGTATAATTTTCTCTGTGAATGATCAATGCCAATTAGGCAAAGGTCTAGAATAAACTGTGTAGAATTACTTTTCACACAGGTGTCAGGCAATTCTTCCAGAAGCTAAGAGCCAAAAACCAAAATCTTCCTAAAATATTTAGATGTGAGGTGTTTCTTCATATTGATCCAGTGAATTTGAATAAAGAGGCAAAAACTAGTCAACAAACTCATATGGGAAAGACTAAAGTAATAATCCTTTATAACTTTGCCCATGAAAATAGAACACACGTACATGACTACAGGAAGAATTATTCAAATACAGAACTATAGATGGTCCTCTATGTTATTGACCCATTCAGGTATCATTTACAGCATGTTGTATCAAACTAGGTCATTTATACATAACAATAAAACTTAAAAATGCAAAATTAATTGAATATGCTTTGCTTTTATGCTATAAAATGGTAGACAAAAAACTATAGCCTGCTTTGGCAGAGCACAGTGGCTGGGATTTGATCTCCAGCATGTAGTCCTGGTCCTGCCCCCAGGGCACATCTGAGATGGCCACTGAGACTGGGCATGGTGGTGCATGCCTATAATCCCAGTGCTTGGGAGGCTGAAAACAGGAGAATCATTACTCTGATCTCTGTAGTGAGACCCTGTACCACCTGTACACACTATCCTAAATTCATGAAATAAAAATAAATAAAAGAGACTATAGATGAGAATTACCTAGTCTCATCTATATCTATCTATCTATCTATATGTATATATTATATAATATAATATAATATATATATATATATATATATATATATATATATAGACTTATCTAAAATGATAGGGATCAGAAATATGAATTCCATGTTTTCCAAATTTTGCATATTTTCATATACTTACTGATATCTATATTTGTAAATATAACAACACATCTTCAAGATGTGACCCAAGTTTTTTTTAAAAA
>NDGM011077946.1:0-22606 GCA_002564305.1 Octomys mimax
AAGTTAAACACAAACAAGATTCATATGTCTGGGGGCTGAGGGAGGCTGGTGGCGGGGAGGCTGCTCCTGGGGTGAAGGCTCCATACCCCACTCGGCACCCGCACGAGAGAAGCAGGACAGTGGAGAGCTCAGTGGGGGAAATGCAGAGATAAACGGGGGGCAGGACATCGGTAGCACTTCCGGTGTCCGCAGGGGCCCCTGGGCCTGTCACCCGTAAGTGCCCCGTGGCTGACAGGCCCCTGGAGCAGACAGCTGGGTGAACACGGCAGGAAGCTCTACAGGCCTGTTTCCTCACCCAGAAAATGGCAACAGAAACAACCCTGCATCAAGGAGACTCACGAGGATGACACATGACACCTGGCAAGGACAGTGTCAGGATGTTGCCGGCACTATCAGCTTCCTTGTCACCACTGTGACCACCACATGGTCACCACCCCCACCCCCACCCTCCCTGCNGTCACCACCATCGACAGCCACATCCTACTGGGTGGAACCCAGAGGGGAAGGTGCAGCTGGGCTCTGGCAGATGGGCTGTAAGGCCAGGACAGAGCGGCGGGGCAGGGATGGGGTCAGCAGAGGGCCTGGCAGGGGCACTGCCATCGAGGCAACAGCCACAGACCCTGCTGGCAGAAGTGATCTGAGGCAGGGCCAGCAGCCTCGCAGCAGCCTCCTCTTCCTCTTCTCCTCCCCCCACCAGCCTCTGGACCCCTGACCCAGCCCTTCTTTTCCTCAGACCAAATTGTTGCACCCACATTTGGCAAATGCCACCTCTCTACCTCTGGGGCCTGTCTGTGTCACCTGGAAGCCATGCCAGGGGACATGCCAGCACAGACCTGAGCATTCTGCAGGCCCAGCCTCCTTGGGCTGCCCACATGGTTCCATCCTGCAGGGAAGTGTGTCCCCTCCCCGCCACCCTCTGCCTCACCCTCCCGGCTGAGCAGAAGACAGCCTGGGTTTCTTTTTGGAGGCTGACTGGAAAGTCCTTCCAGGCACAGATTGCAGCTCACAGGATAATTAGCTGGCAGGCTGCAGATGCCGGGCCTCCTGCGCTGGACTGCCAGAATCAGAATGACGTGGGAGTTGATTTGTTCTCTCTAAAACGTCCCATTATTGTGAGATTTCCCACTGGCTGGCTTTGGCAGCAGCCACGTCTGTCTCCTTCCCACCTGGGGGCTCCTGATCCCTTCTCAGGAAAGGACACGGCCTCTCTGGCGAGGCTGTAAGTGCCTCATTATGGCTTTCAGCTGCACGCCTGGTCGTTCCTCTCACTCTGGGTCATATTTCATTTTGGTTTAAATAATGAAACCAGCAGACCGAAGATTAGAGCCGTAAAATGATTTTCACTCCCAGGAAAAGATGCTTGTCCGACATGTAAACTCACTGCCACTCGGAGGACCCACTGCCCTGGGGGGCTAGGCAGAGAGCGACCAGGTCAGGAGTCCAAGGTTTCAGGCCAATGCACCCAAGACTCACAATCTGAAGGATCTGCAGGTGACTGCCAGGCTGCAGGAGCAGGAACAGACTCGGAAGTGGTCCAGGGCCTGTCTGCCACGGGACGTGTGGAGAAGCGAGTCTGGTGGCCTTTACAGGGTGACCCCTGTCTTGTCGCGCTTTTCAAGGGCTATGGCTACCGCTGCCTGGACGCTCACCTGTGTACACTTCACTGCCTGCCTGAGTCCTGCAACACGAGGGGCCCGCAGGCGCCTCCCTCCGGAGATCACAGCCCCGCCCTGGCCCAGGACGCATCCTGTGTGCTGAGCGCTACCTCTCCCAATGGGGACACAGAAGTCTGGAGCAACCGGTGACAAGCTCCAGGCTGTGGTCAGCAGGAGCAAAGCTCAAACCATCCCCTGTTCAGGACTCGCCCCCATCCTTAGGAACTAAGATCATTCCCTGAACACACAACTGTGAGCCCCCACTGTCTTCTGCAGAGGGGAGATTTGACACAAGGCCAGCAGGACTGACTGCTCTCTAAACAGGGAGGCAGCCCCAGAGCTTTTGCTGAAAAAAGAACGGTGGGCAGGGCCAACCCAGGACTGCCTTGTCCCCAGATCTATATTGGCTGCCCTGCGGCCCCCAAGTAGAGGGACTCCAATGAAGCCCAGACAGCTGAGGAAGCCCAGGATGTGACAGCTAGGCACCAAGAGGGTCCTCCAGCAGTGTGCTTGCCGAGGTGGGCATGGCCACGGCCTGACACATGCTTGCAGGCAGCAGATAAGGCTGGTTCAATCCCCACAGCTGCCTCCCAGCAGTAGTCGTGCCACCTGCAGAATCCAGGGCCTTCTGACTTGTGATCGGGGCCACAGTGAAGGCCAGCTGCTGCCCCCTGTCCTGACCATCCCCACTCTGTGTCCTGGAGGCACCCTGGTTCTGTGGCTGTGGAACACGGCAAGGCATCTAGGCTGAGGCTGGGCTGGTGGACGCTTCATGATGCCTGCCTGCCTTTCAGACTCAGCTTCCTGCCTGCCCACCCCTCTGAGCTTCCACTCTCTAAGCTCTCACTGTCCTGAACCAGCGGGATCTTCAGCTTGGGCTGCTGCAAGGAGACACCCGCTGCCACGCGGTCCCTGAGCAGCCACTCGCCTTCCCTTTGCTTGGAGGCTCTTGGGTTCCCCTGCAGGCCTCTCTTGGGCCCTTGGTACCCTTTCCCTGGTACTTGGGCACAGGAGGAGCTCCCAATGTTGCCTACAGGGCGCCACCCTGATGGATGAAGATTCATGCCCACACTCTGATTTAAATGAATCATGTCCTCCGATGCCCACCTTGACCTATGGCCACACTGGCTTGGAATGTGTAAGAATTCAGAGAGACACAATGTTCAGTCCACAGTGTCACCTAGAAGGACTTCCCCAGGCACTGCTCCCTGACTCCCCAACCTCTCTCCACTCTACAGAATTCCAGATAACAGACGCTCATGCCAAGCACTGGAAGTGTGGCTGGGGTAAGGGTGGGGGACAGACTATGCTGTCCACCTTGAAATGCAGCCACTGAGAGCCACCTGTGGTGCGTAATGGTACAGGGCAGCATACGCCCTCCACACACAACCCCGTGGCACAGCCAGTAGAGGCTGGAGGTTTGTGGCCCCAAGTGCCCACCGCCAGCCTTCACCCCTCGTCTGAGCTCCAAATCCATGCAGGTCCCAAGGAAGGACTCACAGCACCTCCTGGCGCTGTCTCCAACACCTCTGAGTAAGGACAGCAGTGTTCAGGCAGAGCTTGCCCAGAAGCTGGGGATCACCACCAAGCCCCGGCCCTGCCTCCGGCACCCCATGCCCACGAAGCCCTGCTCTCGTCGGCACAGTCCTCCGGGCTGCTGAGGTCCTCCGCCTCCACTGCACCTGCTCCTCCTGCTTTGCCCGTGCGAGTCCCTTCCACGCCAGCCCGCCTTTCATGGGAGGCTGTGTCCTCTGTGCACACTCAGCTGGGCCCTGGGGAGCTCACGCACCCTCCCTGTGGGGGACGTGTCTTGTGGATGGTCACCGTGTGGATTCTCATGGCCCCCTTGGGGGACCCTCTCTTCCCTCCTTTGGTTTGTACACTTGGCCTCCCAACAGGTGTGCAAGAGAGGGCTCCCTCGCGCTCGCTCTTCTCTGCCCCACAGCTGCACCTCGCATGGCTCTGACCCGCACTGCCACAGTGCTGTGAACCCAGCTGTTCACAGGATGGAGCTCTGGAACCGCAGACCGAAGGCCCTTGCTTCAGCCAGGTGCAGACAGCAGGGTTGCAAGGTGACTCGAGGGGTGCGGAGGACCCGGCCCGCGGGACACGCAGCAGTGGGGAAGCCAGAAGGCGGCACCTCGCCCATATCCCACTCACTAACGAGCCACACTCGCATCGCCAGCTAATAGAGAGTAATGACGGGGACCGATTCCATTCCACCTTTAAATTTGCTCTGCGGAGAGCGTCACAAATGAAACATTAAGGGATTGTGAAAAATGGATCCTGCCTTCATCTCCCATTTATTGAATTGCCCACATGTCGCCAGGAAGGGAAGGGAACGGGATGAAGCCCAGAAACTCCGCGTTTCAGCCCTGTGTGTACGGCTGCCTGCCACAGAGCCGAACGGATAAATATTTTATGTACTTTAATTTTCTCATCCAGAGGCTTCATGTTCTGTTCATCTTGGCTTTATTTTCCTCCTTCAGAAAGGTTAAAAGCGTGCATTCTGCTCCCTAAGAATAAGGGTCCCATTACCCTCGCACCGTGGCCTGTAGCACAGAGGTGCTGGGATCGGGAGGGGGCCCTCCATCCGCACCCCTGCACCCGGGAGGAGCAGCGCCCACAGGGGAGCGAGACCGTACGCATGTGCAGCCACCCAGGCTGCACCTGTGCCAGGGATCACAGATGCCACGCCCCCAGACGCCACGCCCCCAGACGCCACGCCCCAGACGCCCAACTCCCTGCTGCACCGCGGCTATCAGAGAGCCCACGTGACCTAGGGGACGCCTCAGAGGACCACTAGATGATGCCTAAGCCGCAGGGCCACATCATTGCTTCGTACGCCGCTGCTCCACTGTGCTGCTTCAGGAATAAAGACCAAGATACATGCCTCCGCGTGTCCAGTATGGACACAACTATTCTAGTCCATATTTTCCGCTCGCAGTCGGCTAAATCGATGGTTGTTAAACCCCCCAATACAGACAGCTGACTGTATACAGATATGTATTTACACACACACGCAGTTTAAGTGTGTTCTGTGTACATTCACTGGTATGAAGTGAGTTAATCCCAGGAGCAGGCTTACCCTGCTACAGAGTTAGGAAAGTCCCAAGATCCCCGGTGCAGGCTGCAGACTGGGGGCCCACGACAGCAGAGAACGAAGAGATGGTGTGGGCCGAGGCTACAGGCCAGCAGCTCCAGAACCTGTGAAGTCTGCGTGCGACAGAGGGGGACGGGATGGCCTAGCCTGAAGGCTGCTGGCCGGAAAATCTCCTGCTTGTCTGGGGCAGTTACGCCTTTGGCCTACCCTAAAGGTCTTTAACCGACAAGGCCCACCACCCTGGAAAGGGGACCCGCTTTCCTCTGTCTACCGAGCCAGGAGCTAAGCTCAGCCAGAAATAGATCACAAGTCCCCCCACCCCAGCACGCACAACATCTGGCCCGTAGTAACTGCGCACCCCATGGCCCGGGCAAGCAGACACCCAGAAGTAATCTCCCGCCCCTGCCTGGCCTGTCTCCAAGCCTGAACACTCAAGGCATCCTTGGATGGTGTCGCTCCCTGCTGACAGCACAGCCAGCCACCCCAGATCAGGTCCTCTGCTTTCTGCCCCACCATCATCACTCCCCTCCATAGACACGGGCTCCTCAGAACACGTTGGAAGCCCTCAGCATGAGGCCTGTCTCAAACAATTTACTTTCCTGTCACGGGGACAAAATACCTGACGCCCAGAAGTTAAAGAAAGAAAGGTCTATTGTGGCTCATGGTTGGTAGAGGTTTGCGTCAGCCAGCTCCAAGGCCCAGCAGCATGGCAGACGAGAGACAGTCCACAGCAGGGTAGGCAGGAAGCAGAGGGCCTGCTGCCTCCTTTCTCTTTGTATTTCATCCAGACTACGAGCCCACCGGCCGGTGCCACCCACGCCCAGGATGGGGCTTCCTTCTTCAGTAATTCCATCCTGCACAGCTCTGCTGACGTGCAGGCTAACAGCATCACACACCTCTGGTCCAGTGTCAGGCACCCGAGCTCTAGCCCCTTCCCCAAAGCTTCGGCTCTGTGTGCATGAGGCTTTGGGGACTCATCTAGGCACAACCCACAACAAGGCCACCACCCTCAAGCTGCTGTCCCCTGCTTCTCCTTGGCTCCTCTGCTTTCCTGGTCTCGAAAGCCCTTTCCAGAGTGACCAGGGTCCCTCTCTGGAGTGAACCCTTGGGCTTCCTGCCGACACAGAGGTCTCGCTCAGCCGCCTTCTAGGGTAGGGGTTTGTGAGAGACCCAAATGGGCTGGGCTGGGGTCCTGGGAGGCTTAACACCAAATTTGTTCAAAATTACCTTCCTAGGTAGCTGTCCTGCTCAGCCTCGTGCTGTGTTGGCAGAAAACTACACAGCCATAACACAATCACGTACTGTTATACATTTCAAAAATAATAATTGAAGACGCAATGCAGCGGTGTTATTAAAGGAATTTAGAGAAATTACAAGTACTAGCCAACCCCAGCACAGGAGAGCAGCTAGGTACGATTTTTGTTCCCAGTAATGAGAACTTCATTTCAAATCTGCCCATTAGCAGGACGCAGAAGCTTCGCAGGAAATTAAACCTGCATGCACCTGAGCAGAGCGCGCTTGGTCCTCTACCTCCTCCCCACCCTCCCACAGTGCGGGGCGCTTCCCACCCCCCAGCCCCAGGAGAGGAGAATCGGTGTGTAGACAGGGGCCCAGAAGGCCCTCGAGTCTCGCAAATTGAAAGGCAATGTGGAGGTCCCTGCTGCACTTCACCAAGGGGAAAGTGGGTCTCCGACCTTTGCAAGAGGATTTCCAGCAGGACTGGAAGGAAAAGGGGGGCCATGCAGTCCCATGTGGCCCCTTGAGGAGTCAGAGCTCCTACCACCGTTAGCCTCCTGAGGTTGCAGGTGGCCTCAGGCCTCCTGAGAGTTTCCTCCAAGGTGTCAACCTGCCCTCCCGCCCAGAGCCCAGGCCCGAGCTCTGACCTGGAACAGCTGCCCCGATTCCTCCTCCTGCACCCATTTCCAACCACCCTGTGAGCCAGCCTTACACCTTGGGCACCCAGGCCTCCCCCCATCTGCTCCCCTCCCCACTCCAGATCTGGCCTTGGGTTCCTGGTGCTGTGTCCTGTCCCTTCCTCAGATTTTGCCTCTGTCTTCCCCAGGTCTCCAACGCCAATGGTGTCCTCTGCCTTCCATCCCACAGAGGTGGGCAGGGGCACGCAGCTCAGGACGCCATTCACACACTGGTCTGTTACTGCCCAGGACACACAGACTCTGTGAGACAACCTGCACCAGAACAGAGCTGGGTGTCTGCCTGCTTCTGGGAGCCCAGCTCAGCCTGTCCATGTCCCCGCCCCCAAACACTCTGCAGAGGCCACTCCTCTCTGACAGCTCCACACTTGTGCTCTCGGGCCATGCAGGGTCCCCTCCTGTCCCAGTTGGAGTGTCCTGTCCTTTGGACACTGCACGGGGCTGGATGCATCCCACCCTGCCTTGGTGACACCGTGAGGTCCCATGTACCTCTGTCTTGGTGTCTGCCCCATATCGTAGCCATGACTTGAGCTGGGCCAGTAGCCCTCTGAGTGTGTCCCCCAGGGCCCAACAGACTCCCCAAGACACAGGAACTGCACCTTAATCGCAGTCATACTGAACCAAGCCAGTTGGGTCTGGGACCCTCCATGGAGGCCAATGCTGCTGGTAAAGAAGACGGTGACATGGAGCCATGCAGCACAGCATGGCCATCAGGCCAGGCCTCGGGCTCCTCCTGTACTGCGTGTGCAAGCCTGGCACAGGCCCCTTGTGTTCCTTGGTCAGGGAACAGCAGGCAGTGGCCACCTTTCATGTGAGCACTGAGGCATGCAGGTACCCCCTGTGCACAGTGCCTGGTACTTTCTGGGTTCCAGGGGCTAGCCCTTGCTTGCTTCCAGCTGGAATGGCCTTCTACCACCAAGACCAGCTTCATGCCATGTTTCTCTAACCCTTTCCCAGGCCTGCTGGAGAGGGCCTGGCAATGCCATTACTCGTCTCCAGGAAGGCCCGAGCACTGTCCTGGAGAGGACCGACCTGCACCTTGATGCCCAGTTGTGCTGAAGAAAATGCCCTGAACAACGCCTGCCCTCAGGGGATGGTGCCAAGATGGGCTCTTACAGGATGGGCTAGGGTGGACAGCTGTCCTGCTTACGCCATGGAGTCCAGACCCAGGGAACAGCAGGACAGGGGCTCTGCAGCCCAGCAATGTCCTCCCTGCTTTCTGTCCACCTAGCTGTAGCAACCACTTCCAATGCCAGACCTAGACCCCCGCAGACATCCCTGTGTCCATCCTGGCACCTGTGAGATTGGCTTCTCCAGCCCCATAGCTGGGACGCTTTTCAGAAAGCCGGCCTGGGCTCTGCCTCAACCTTGTCTCCACCCAAGGGATGCAAGGTCGACCAGGGACAGGAACCCCCGCACTAGCCAGCCAAGGCTGGTAACCGTGTCAGTCATGAGGACTCAGGACCCAGAGAGCAGGAGCTGCCCAGGCAGAGGGCTCAGCAAGGGCATGGGGAGGCCTTGCAGTGACAGCAGTAGGGTCACCAATCAGCCCAGGGCTCTTTGGTTCAATTCAGGTAGTCAGCATGAATCCTCCCAGCGTGGCTCTGCTAGTGGCCCCAGGCTCGGAGCACCAGTGCCCCTAGTGTCCTAGCCCCGACTCTGGTGCCGGCCCCTAATGCCGACAATTGCTAGACCTGCCAGTCAGTACTGCGGGGCAGTGGCCTGTCCATTCACCTTCATCAGCTGCTGGCCTCTGGAGCTACCCAGAGGTGGCACTTGCACGGTGTGTGTCTGCCGTACGTAAGGACCACGTTCCTGTGCACGGTCGGGGTGGGCGCACAGCACACCCACACTCCTGTCCTCATCTCACTTCCTCCCCGCCCCCTCCATCTCTGGTCTTCTTCCTGGTTTCAAGAAGCTCTGTGTCCCCGCTTGCTGTCACCTACATTGCATTTTGCTCCCTTTATTCATACTGAGGGTTTCCCACGTAAGAGAAGCCACATGATATTTAGGCTCATGTGTCTGCTTTATTACACTTAATAGGGTGGCCTGACTGGGGACATAGCTCAGCAGTCTGAGCACCTGCCTGGCAAGCACAAGGACCCAGGTTTGATTCCCGGCACCACATGCTGCACTGGCCCTGCACCGAGCCAACCACTGAAACCGGGCGTGGTGGCACGCGCCTGTAATCCCAGCGCTGGGTGGGCTGAGGCAGGAGGATCGCTGTGAGTGTGAGCTGCATAGTGAGACCCTGTGCCGAATACACAAATAAATAAATCTTTAAAAAACGTAATATGAGGGTCTCAGCTTGCATGTGCTGCTACACATGACTCGCAGTTACTCTCCTTTACGGCAGGCAGCGCCCCACTGCGTGCAGGGTCACCTTCTCTTTCTCCTTTCCTCCGCTGATGGACACCTCAGCTGCTGCCCAGAGCTGGCTGCGGTCTGCGGTGCTAATAAAACAGTGCTGAGAGTCCTCCTTACTCCAGAAAAGCTGTCCGTCGTCACCAAGAAACGAACTCACAGAAGCGCTGGCGAGGCTGGGGCGGAGGGAGCCTTCCTCCCAGCTGATGTCAGCCAGTGCGAGCGCTCCGGGAATCAGTACGGGGTCTCTCCAGAAACTAGGACAAGAAATTCCATCGCACCCAGCTTTTTCCCTTCTAAGTTTCTTCCTGAATTTAAGACATCATATTCCAGTGACTGATGGACTGTTTTTCATGTCATGTTTATTTTTATTTTTTTAAAGAGAATAAAATATGGTAAGAAAAAATGTTAGAAACACTACAGAGTTTAGCAAGACAAAATGATAGGAACTCAACAGTGGTTGTTACACTGCACACTGTTATCTTCAGATTAGTTGTTCAGATTACCAGACACAAGCACGACTAGCTAAACAAAACACTGAAAAGAAGGAAAAAATTAAGCTTTAACTGTTCTTTTCAATAGATCAGTAGAAATCAGCAGTACAATTATCCAAGATATCCTGCGGGTGTGCATATATACATTTTTCTCTTCTTCCTTTCTCATTCCCCAATTCCAGCTGTTCCTTCCCCTTGAGCGGTTTCGCTCTCTCTCCCTGTATCTACTGTCCCTTTTGGATTTCGTTTACTCTTTCGGGCTCTTGCACTAGTGAGGCCACACGGCGCTTACACACGTGGGTCTGATTTCTTCCCTTGTGAGTCTGGTGTCTCATCGCCGCTTACCTACAGAAGCCTCACGTTTATCTTTCTTCGTAGCTGAATAATACTCCATTGTATAAGCACACCACTACCTCTTCTACCGGCCCCTCGGTGGACGGGCATTGCCAGCCTCCCTGAGCACATCACCAGGGCAGGACTCCCGAGCAGCCGCAGGCCCTTCAGCGCCCGCACTACCAGAGATGTACGCCACGAGCAGGCCTCCAGGCCACTGAGGGAGACTTTGCTGCCACGGGGCCCATGTGCCAGAGGGGTGGGTCGGTGGACCAATCGAGGGATGATGCGGCTGCAGGTGGGGCCCGACCTGTCTCCCAAGCAGCAGAAACGCAGCGTGCTAGGCCTCAGGTCTGAAATGTCCTCCGGAAGTCTCGCGGGCTCAGAGACAGGGCTTTGGAAGGTGACCGGCGCTGTACTCCCGAGGGGATCGCTGAGTGCGCCCCTGGGGGTGGGCGCGGCTGGGTGCGGGCTCTGGCGCGTGACCCGGAGCGGAGCGCGCACTGCTGTCCTCGGCTCCTTTCCCGGCCGCTTCCGAGCTGCCGGGAGGTGAGCGGACTTGCTGCGCCACACCCTCCTACACCCCGCTCGCCATGGACGGAACCCTTTGAAGCCAAGAGCCAAAATTAACTTCTTCTCCTCTGGCTTGTGGGCATCGAGCGCTGCGTGCCCGCGATGAGAAAGTAACCGCTGTACTCTGCAGCGTGCCCGACGCCTCCGCCGCGCACCTCCTGGGCTGCCCGCGCAGAGCTGTCCGGCCGCTAGGCTCCTTCGCATCGCCCCGCCTCCGTCCCCTGCTCAAGGCCGTCACGTTTCCCGCTCGTGCTTCCCGACCCACCTCTCCCGCAAGGCCGTCCGCCAGGGCTGGAGTCCCCAGCGCGCTCGGCACTGCCTCTGTCCCTGGGGTCCTTCAGCGAGCAGGTGCTGAGGGAGCGACGAATCTGTCCGTGAAGCCGACTTGCGTTTCATGCGACTGGCTGCTCATGTTTGCTGAGGGCCTGGCCATCAGCTGTGCCGCCCGTTCTGAGCCTGTTCACCCTGAGAAGACCCCAGGGAGAAGAGAACCCCCAGGCGCAAAGAGCACTCCAGGGCCGCCTCGCACGTAGGGGCCTGCTCTAGCTTCCCAGGACCCAGCTGTGAGGTTGTGGTACGTGATGGATGTCAGGGGTGAAAGCCTCACAGCTGTCAGGGAAGGACCTTCACCTTGTGCATAACAAAGGCAATTGTATTCTGCATGCATCCGTCACCTTCCTGAGAAGGGCAGGGTCTGGTACATGGCCCGCGGGGTGTGGACTAACGAGGAGAAGGTTGTGTGGAAGACTCTGGTGTCATAAATGTTCTTTTTAAATGAAACAAATTAACAGGGCATCACCACCCCCTGTAATCATCTGCTCATCATGGGTGATGGATGACCCCAAACTGGCACCCACGTGTCTTGTGGGTGACTCTGTGGACCTGGCAATTCTGCTAATTGGTCCTCACCACCACCCCCTCACTCCTCGCGGCCCTCGCACTATTCATTTTCACTATTTAACTTCAAACAACCTGAGTAAACACTTTTAAAAATAAGAAACTCTGGCCTTTCTCTAATTAGACCATTTGAAATTGGGCCATATTAGGATGGGACTATTTTTGTATGTGTGGCATCTTTATTCTTAAAAATTATTCTTAAAAATTATTTACAGTGCTAATTGCTTAGACGAGGAAGGGTGGTTTTTATTCTCCCATTAAGCCCATAGCACTTTACCTTGCTAATAATAGAGGAGGAAATAGAGACTTGCAAGACCTGCTTACCTCCTTCAGGTAATGAAGGCTTACAACTCCGGGACAGCCACCCTGAGGGGGCTGCCTCCCTCCAGGAGTGGCCTCGGAGCCCGCGGTGGGCTGGCCTCACGCCTTCCGGCGTGTCCTCAGGGCTGGGCTCCCACCTCTCTACTCAGAGCCCTGGAAGCCCTCCGCACACCTTCCCTTGTCTAACCAGCATGTGTCACCGCAGCAAGCGTGTGGGCAGGTTTCCCACCCTGACCCATTCCCAGGAGCTGACCCAGCACCAGGTTGAGCCCCGAGTGGAGGGAAAACGGTGCCTCTGCATCTACAAGGCTGTCCCTGCCAGGTGAGGCCATGCCCTGGCATGCCCTGGTGGCAAGCCCACACAGAGGCACGGTGGGCATGGAGCTGTCCTCCAGAGAAGCCCTCCATAGGACACTCAGGACAGTGGCCTCATGGAGTCTCTGTCCCCCAGCCAGGCTTTAATGATGCTCCTGTGTGCCTAGGGCAGGAGTGGAACAGGACTGTACTTGGAGCAGGAGGTGGAGCCTGTGGGCAGCCCACAGGGTTCCTAAGTGGCGAGAGGGGGAAGAGGACTCAGGGCTTCCAGGGCTCCCTGGAGCTTGGGCTGCGACCCTGAGTGGTGCCTGAGGCTGGACCCCAGAAAGGGGAGCAGTCCAGGGTCACTGCGGGCCAGGTTTCCCTGCCCCCTGCTTGCTTCAAAGTGGAATTCCTGCTGTGCTGTCACCATCTCTGGCAGCAAGAGGCCCCCCAGAGCCCAGCCTAGTGTCAGGGCAGGACACTGAGCAGGGACTGTCCCCACTGGGGATGGCCAGGAAGTGGAGGAGGTCTCACCTATGGGTGAGGAGAAGAAAAAGGTGGAGGAATGCCTCACTTCAAATGACATCAGGAAGATGTTAAATGTGGGAAACAGTACAAGATTTTGTAGAAAAGCTCCACTCAAGTAAGGCTGTCACAATCAGGCAAATAATCTGTTTAAGGACAATGCAATGTCACGTTTCAGTGAAGTCTTTGTGGTGGATAGCTAACTGGCGAGCAACTTCTTCCACCCAGATGAATTAAACTAGCATGGTGCTGGGTGCGGGAGGCTCGCCTAAGCAACAGCTCTATGCCCACCATGCCTCTCCTTCAACAGGAGAAGCTGCTGAAACGCTATTGGGGAAGCTGTTTGGAGCAGCTGTTAGAGCTGCTGGAGCCTGCTGGTTCTCTTGGGCTGCTCTGCTGGAGGACCTTGTCATGCTGGCTTTCCCCAGGAACTTTGGAGGAGCCCTGGTCCTCACCTTGAGCATCACTTCCTGGCTCCAGAGGGCAACATGGGGCACTGCTCAGCCTCATGGAGAAGCTCGTTGTGTCAGCTTTCCTGGTGGGAGCTCAGCTTTCTTCATCGCTGGAGGAGCTCGGAACCTCACTGTCACTGAGGATGGTCATGGTACCTTTGGGGGAGCTCTGGTGCTTGCCCTGAGTATCACTTCCTGGCTCCAGTGCAGACCCCTCAGCTTGCTGGCATAGAGCCTTCATCCCCCTGGCATAGACTTCGTAGCTTCCACACTGACCTTTGGGCCTTCCCAGCACAGATCCATGAAGTGGGACCCACGCCCTCAGCTGGGTTCTTTAATATTGAGTGTGTGGCTAGATTTCCTGCACTTGTTGCATGTGATTCTTGGGTGATTCATTGTAAAACACTGTTATGAAGTGTGCCCAGTGTTGTATTGTTCCCCTTGCAAGAACCCCACAGCATGACAGTGTTCAAGAGGCAGGAAATGCAAGCATCATTGCTCAGGCTCCTTGTTAAAGATGCACAGAGAGAAAAGGGCTCCAGGAGCCGGAAGCAGCAGTGATTCCGTTCGTGACAGTGAAAGCGAGCCTGAGCGGCAACCCTCCCTTCTTGTCTCCCGCGCACCAGCTGAGAAGGTTTTCAAAGGTAAGTGCAGGTTACTTTTCATTATATTTTGAATTTGATCTATTATTTTGTATGACAGCATTGTCATCATTTGATGAGTAGTTTGGGTTGGGAATGAGTCCCCTGAGTTTCTATTACTTCTTAGGAGGAGATCTGCTTTGGTATGCAAGTGCTTCGATTATAAGCATGTTTCCAGGAGGAATTTTGCTCATGAACCAAGGCCTCACTGTACGTGCGAAAGGACAGCCCAGAGACCCAGAGAGGTTTGGAGTAGACGTGGTCAACCTGCCTGCATGCCCAGGGCACATAGCGGTGCGTGAGAAGCCAGGGCCGTACACAACGTTGTTAAAATGGATACAGGAACGTGTCCAGGTTGCAAGAGGTAAGGCCCATACGCAGAAGCAAGGGACGTTCCTACAAACTTACGAAATTATTGGAAATGAAATCAAAATACCAATTAGAATCCCATTAAACTTATCAAAGATGCGTAGGACTTGCTCATTTCAAACCCAAATCCGTGCTGAAAAACTAAGAAGAGAGCAGAGAACAGGGCGGCAGCTCGCGCCCCTAGACCGCCAAGTCTCTTCACCCCTATGTACGGAGCCAGCCTCGCCCAAATCACAATTTGATAAACAATGACTAATCAATTTAAAAATTTAGTGACAATTTTAGAAGGTCAAGAGTAGAAGAAAGAGACGTTGCTCTTGAAAGAGTAATAGCAATTCCATCTCACTTTGAGACTTTCAATAAAGTTTCAGTAACTTGGAGTTTGCAAAAGAATAAAAAATAGATCAAAGAACAAAATCAGTGATTCTAGAAAAGCTTGCCAGAGTGTGTAAGCCTGTACAGAGAAATGCACGCGTATGTGTGTGTGAAATAATTTTTTAAAAGGGCACCAATTCAATAAACAAAGAAAAACCTTGCCAGCATGTTATACCCCCAATAACTGGGTATTTCTCTATGGAAAATATCCACCCTTATCCACACCACACATGAAAACTACTTGGAGGTCAGCAATAAACTGCAGCAGGAATGCTCAAGCCAGAGAGCCCGCCCCGGAAGCCCAGCGCTGCGCCTTGGCGGTCGGGGTTGCCCAGAGACCTCATGGGACCCCAAACATGCTGCTCTTCATGAGAGAAAAAACCCTGGATGGCTCCCGAATGTGGGCCCTCCGCCCATCCAGCCACCCCACCAAGCAAACAGAATCATGGGTTCAGAATGAGAGGATGTATTTGTGAAGTACAGTGACAAAAAACTCACACCTGGCTAGGTGACACTCTCCCATAGGTCAGGGACTTCCACCCACATGTGCAGGATCCTGGAACCCACGCCACCCAAAACCCCCAATGCACAGCTGCACAGCACCACAGCCACACGGCCACGCAGGTGGAAACTGTGACTGAGAGCCCTGCAAACCCACCATGCTAGAGACGGCTTCCGAGCAGCTGGCCACAGCGCAGTGAGGGAGCTGGACGCCAGGTCATGCCACCCCACCTACTATGACAGACACTCAAGTGACTCAGTGTACACTCACAACGCAAACCAGGAATGGCACTCTCAGCCCAGACAAATACGGGGGGAAAGCGGGCCTCCACCAGTGCCGGGCAAGCTTGCACACTCTGGGCTCTACTGGACCACGAGGCCCTGGAGGCTGCCACGTGCCCCTGGACGAGGGGATGAGCAAAGTGAGAGCTGCTCAGGGGATCCACTGGGGGCGGGGTGGGGGGAGGGAGGAGAAGCTGCTGATTGCTGATTGCCGGGAGGACAAGTATCCAAATGGGACAGAGCGCAGACCTGAGTGCAGTGAGGTGGCGTTCAAGGGCCAGCAGAGGGTGTCTGCAGGAAAAGGGCTGGGGCAGAAAGGCTGCGGGGTGCAGGGGGCACTCTGGCGTGACCAGCATGTCCCTCATCCAGCAGAGCAAGGCATCCCAGTAGGAATCCAGCCAATTCTCCTGCCGAGTCCACCTTTTACAGGGTGGAGATCATACCTCCTTAAAGCCTTGTTAAAACCACCTTAAAGCAAACGGATGATGAGACATGAAGAGCAGGGAGCAGCCATGCTGCGTGGCCGCAGCCGCCCACCTGAGCACCGCGGATTCTCCAGCTCAGTGCCAGTGCCACACGCTTTATCCCACCTGGCACTCCCCACGAGTTGGGCACTGGAGCTGCTCTGGGCATGGAGGGCTTCAGTGGCTGCCCCGAGGTCCAGCCTGAGCAGAAGGTGGGCTGCTCACCCGACGTGCTCTGGGCTCGTGCCAGGTCCCGGGCCACTCTCCAGCTATTTCTGCAAACCCCATTCAACCTGGAACCATCGTTAGGATCCCAGTCCTGAGGCAAAGTGGCAGACTCAGAGGGAGGACAAGAGTGCCTCCCATCACAAGGCAAGCTGGCCCTTTACCTCTCTTACAGTGTAGATCTAAGGTTTCCCCCGAAAACCCTCAGACGTGGGGTTTTTAGAGGACACCTGAAGCATAGGGGGTGCTGGACCTGCCAGTGGATTCACCCCTAAGAGCAGTCACTGCTGCATGCGCTGTGAGGACCTACCTCTTGGTGGGTCTCTAAGATGCGCCTGTGAAGGCTCTGGCTCCTTCTCAGCTCCTCCCTCCCCTCTCTGCTTCCTGACCACGGCTTTGCTCCACTAGGCCCTTCCCCTGTGATGCTCCTGCCTTGGCACCAGTTGACCAGAGACTGAAGCCACATAAACCTCAGATCCAGTAAGCTGTGTGTGTCAAGTATGACATCCCAGCGACAGGAGAGCTGACTGATATACCCTCGTGCAACACTGAGATGCCGGCCTCCCCCAGCGGTGGCTCTTGCCTGCTCTAGCCATGTCCCTAGGAGCAGCAGCCTGGGCCCTCTGGGGCCACTGCAGACAGCTGGAGAAAGGCCTGGAGCTCTGCAGGCGGGAGCAGAGTTCCGGGTGGGTGCACAGAGGACGCTGTTCTGGGCAGCTGCACACAGAGCCACAGCTCCAAGCGGTGGGCAGGGCACTAGCATCATCAGGCCCTTGCTGCGGTGCTCAGCTTCCCAGGGCTGTGTGCCGCAGAGCTCCAGCCTGCCCCTGTCTAGGACACAGGCTGTCCCCAGCCAGTGTCCCTGGGCTAAGCAGATGAGCTGCCGTGTGCTCCTGTGGTCTTGGTGACATCTAGCAGTGGGTACAGGTCTTCACAGGGCGGGGTCCTGCCCTCGCACCCCTCGGAGCCCATTGGGCAGCAGCTCCTCACCGTCTCGGGCAGCTAATGGCAGCACCGGGCAGTGGCTGCAGGGAGGCTGGTGGCCCTGAGGAGGGAGGGCTCTGGGGAGCCCCGCCAGCTGGCAGACGGACATCAGACAGCCCCAGACACATTGGTGACAGGTCTGCTGCTCTGGTTGGACAGGCCACTGAGCAAGCTGGAAGGTCACCCAAGAGGCTGAGCCACCACGCCTCGGCCCATCCCACCCACCACTGCTGCAGTCCATGGAGAGGAGGCAGCAGCCCAAGGCACCCTACGGACAGCTGCTCCTGTTCCCCTGGGCTGGATCTAACGTGTGAGCCTTGGAGACACTCGAGGACTGGCTAATGTGTCCCCAAGCCTCTGCCTGCCTACTGCCTGTCTGCCTGGCCCTGGCCCTGGCCTGTGCCTCCTAGTAGCCCTGGTCACAGGATGGTCTTTGACCTGAGCAGGGGCCTCTCAGAAGGTGGCAGAGCCAGCATCTAGGGACGGCAGAGTCCAGGGACAGCAGTGCTCCAGGGAAGCCTCCACCCTGGCCGGGAGGCCCAAGGGACTTCGGCACTCCTCGCTTCTTCCCAGAAAGCCATGTTAGGATGCCAGGTGCATTCGTCCTGGTGGAACCCAGATTCGGTGTGAGCCCCACAGGCTGGAGCAGCCTCCAGGCAGGGCTGTGCTGCTGTCCATGCCTGGGTGTCACATGGAGAAGGAAGTGCTCTTCCACCCTCAGAGGAGACGCCCCTTCCCAGGCCCCAGCAGACTTAGCAACAGAAACCATGTCACCCCCATGGCGCTTTTCCCCAACTCCTGTCCCTTCATCAACAGAAGAGACCCACCTATTTTTTCAGGAAAGAGAAAAAGGCATGTCATTCCCCTCAGGGAAGCCCAGCAGTGCCTTCTGTAAACACACCTGAGGCCAAGAGACCACATATGCCACACCTCCGAACCTGTGCCTAGGACAAGAACTGGGATCCATTGTTCACAGCTCTAAGACTCCGGCCCCACCGTCTGGAGAGCCAGTCTGCGGGACCCGCTGAGTCACGAGCTGGGGACAGAAATGTCAAGACTGCCAGCTGGGAGAGGGAGGTGACAGCTTTGGTGACAGCTGAGAGTCAGTTGACTTTCCCCTCTCTGCTTTGAAATATTCTAATCATGGCCATCCCTGCAGGAAGAGCAGCAGAGTGTTTCTGAGTACAGCTCCCTGACAGAGGGTCACGCGTAGGATTTCATCACCGGTCCTTCTTGTCCCCAACCCTGCCTTCCTAAGCCATCATCTGGCTGCTTGAGAGCAACTTGCACAACTATATTCCCCTTTTGCCCAAAGAAACACTTCATTCCTTCCACACCATAGGCCAGAAAAACACCCAGTGCCACCATGGGGAAAGGGTGGTACCCACAACAGAGAAGCCAGTCTGTGCCTGCAGGTGAGTCCAACTTGGTCCCTCAGAAGGCCTGGAATGGATATGATGCAGATTCCAGCAAGTTCTGGAAAGTTCATGCAGGTTCCAGCAAATTCCAGAAGGTTCTGGAAGTTTCCAGCCAGTTTTAGGTTCTGGAAAGTTCCAGCACATTCTAGAAGGTTCCAGAAAGAGGTTCTCATACATTTTAGAAGGTTCTATAAGGTTCTGGGAGATTCCAGCATGTTGTAGAATGTTCCTTCAGGTTTAAGAAGGCTCTGGAAAGTTCTAGAAGGTTCCAGAAAGTTCTAGAAGGTTCTGCAATGTTCTATAGCAACGTAGAGCAATTCACTTCCAACACATTCTAGAAGGTTCTGGAAAGTTCCAGAAGGTCACACCAGACAGTGGAACATTCTAGCAATTTCCAGCATATTCTGGAAAGGCTCTGGAGGGTTCCAGCACATTCTAGAAGGTTCCTTCATGTTGTGGAAGGTTTTGGAAGTTTCTGGCAGGTTCCTGATGGTTCTGGAATGTTCTAAAAGGTTCTGGAAGGTTCTAGCAAGTTCCTGAAGATTCTGGAAGGTTCCAGCTGGCTCTGGAAGTTTCTATAGGTTGCCCAACTCATGTAAAGACTGTCTGAATGACCCAAAAGCGTAACAATGCCAAGGCTCACAAAGCCAGGAGTGCTGTGGCCACAGCACATGTTCTTTACCTTCCCTCACCCCAACTCTGTGGCCAACACAGTTGCATTTTATCCACAGCAGCCCCAGCTCCCCACCTTGCACCCAAGCAAGACCAGATGCCCCTAGGCACCCAGATACTTCTCTCCTCTGCTGGCCCTAATCAGAGTCCTGATTTGGCCACCACCTGCCCTGCCCAGTGGCTTCAGTGCCTGCCTTCCAGCCCAGGAGGTGCAGCCTGCTTTCCTGTGTGCCTATGGGGTGGTAGGATCTGCCTCTGAGTGCTGACACCAGGTCCACAGAGTCTACTCTGCCACACAGACAACAAGGCAGAAGACAAAGTCTCGGTGGTGCTGACAGTCACGGTCAGAGTGCACCGTGGTCTCTGTTGATCCCAGGGCTGGGGGCCCACGCACTGTGCAGCCTGCAGCTGGGAGCCAGTTTGGAAACAGGGTGACCATGGGCCACTGTCCCTGCATCCCCTCTGCAGAGTTATGTAGAGGCTGACCTGGATGCCAGGCCTGGACTCTCCATCCTGTGGGTTTGATCCTGACCTGTCTGGGGACTCTGATGGTCTGAGCCCTTTGGGCCTGAGCACACACGTGTGGGGACCACGTCTGCATTGCTGTCATGAGCAGGGCAGCCCGGCTTCCTGGATGAAGGGTGCTGACACGCACAGCAGCTCTTCTTGCCATTCCTGCTCAGCTAGGAGGAAGCTTAGGTCCCATTCAATGACCACCAGTGCCTTGCTGGGTGTCCCACACTCCCACTTTCTTCCCATCACCCCACTGCAACCACAAGATCCTAACTGGCTCCCCACCTCTATCCATGCCCCTTCAGATCTACCTTCTGAAGCACCTCAGATCTGGCCACTTTCACTACAGGACTCAGCCTGGCACCCGCCATGCCCACAGGACCCAGGTCTGTGCAGCTGTCTCAGCACCTTCCCCCCCAGTCCCGAGCCTTTACCTACTCAGCCACCACAGCACTGAGCACTGCCACTTCTTACTGGCCTCTTATCCTCCCCACACTACACAGCCATGACCCTGAAGTCAGAGAAATGTGATCTGGTCCTCATACTTTGCCCTGCTCCTCATGAAGTGCCCACCACAGCCATCCCAGGGACCCACATCTCCTGAAATAACCATTTATCTGTTCATTTGCATGTCCTCCAGTAAAATACAGGGTGAGTTGTTGGGGACTCCAAATTGTGTCAAAGGAACACTCTCGGCTGTCCTTGTCCTGCCCTTTGAACCAGATTGGAACACAAAAACTTCGTTTTGCTCCGGTCGTGGCTAGAAATCAGCTGCTGTGGTGCTCACAGGTCAGGATCAGACCTGCTGAAGACAGTAAGGTCCCTGGGGAAACTGGCTTCCTTACTGCCTTTTGTTTCAGCCTTGTCCTCCAAGAACACTCTGCTCTTGATCCTAGCCCGCCACAGTTGCCATTGCTGTTCCCAGAAATACCTGCTGCCCTTGACTCAGATGTAACAAATAAATGCCAAGGTTCTGGTGCCTTGTGGCCTTTTGTTCCCCATAAACAGCTACTATGAACCCTATTACGTCTCTTGCTCTTTCTTCCCACTATGCGCCATAACTCCAAGCAGGAGACCTGGGACTCATTGCAGGGGTCCCCAGAAACTGGAGCTGTGGAAAGGGCCTCTCAGTCAGTGAGCACAGAGGCCCTGTCTGTCTCATTCACACCTTTTCCCATAGCCCATAGGATAGGGCCTGCCATGAATATGCATGGGTGGATGGGAGGGAGAGCAGCTGGGTGGGTAAATTAACAGCTTGAAAGATGAATAAGTGTGTGGTTGGATAGAGGTATGGATTTGTGAATGAGTGAATAATCTGGATGAATAAAGGAGTGGATGGATGGGTGGGTGGGTGAGTGGATGGATGGATGGATGGATGGATGGATGGACGGACGGGTGGGTGGATGGATGGATGGATGGATGGACGGATGGGTGGGTGGATGGATGGATGAATGGGTAGATGGGTGGGTGGATGGATGGATGGATGGATGGGTAGGTGGGTGGGTGGGTGGGTGGGTGGGTGGGTAGATGGATACAAAAAGTAACAACATACAACTCATTTAAATTGTGTCCAAAAAATGGAAAACTAGTGTTAAAAGTAAAAAATGAGGTACTTTGGGAACTAGTGATTGTGAGGCCTGGCCCCTAATAGAGTGTCTGCATTTTGGCTTGGGAAGGGTTTCTCCATCCAGGAAATTTCCTTGGATCCTTGGCCGTAACTGAATCAAATGGTCCCAGGCACATCTGGGAGAGAGCTTCGTTTTCAGTTAGGCATTCATAGCCTTAAACCCACCTCCATCCAGCTACACAAAGGGAGCTCAGCCTCCCTCAGATTGCTGAGCTGTCATAAGAAGAGGAGAGAGGGCACCAGTTTGTCCTCCTCTGTGACTTCTTCATAGCTGCTCCTCCTGGTGAACTCATCGATCCCACATGGGCAGCTTCAAGCAGCCACAAAAGCTGCCTGGTGGCGCTCACAAGCCCTGGAGCCATCTCCTCCCAAGGCCCTTGCACGGGGCTCCCCAGATTCCAGAATCTTCCCGCAGGGAAAGCTGCCTGCCTGGCAGCCTCTTTTCTTTCTGCACCTCTGATGCACTTCTCTATGGTTTGTGTCTAGTATACTCATGCTTTGTTCTTATTTCTATTAGTGTGTGTGTACAGTGCCCAAGGTCCCCGCTCCTCGTGGAGCTGGCATGCCTCCTTCCTCATGCTCTGCTCCTCCTTCCTTTGTGCTCCCCCCAGCTCTTGATCCCCTTCCCATTCATGGGTGACCCAGCTCCCTGTGTCCCATCCTCTGGCTCTCATTTGGTCTTTATCAACACCTTGGATTTCCCATCCATGAGAAACCACACCACATTTAAGCTTGCATGGCTGGTTTATTTCATTTAACATTGTGGTCTTCATGATACAGCAGGATGAAACTCTCCACCTAAAGGACACCTGGCATGAGTTCATCTTCTCTAAAACTGCAGAATTAATTTTAGGAACAACAGGGGTTAAGAGTACTATGTATATATTTATTGGGGGAAAGAAAGCTTCTGCCCAAGAGAAGAAAAGAAGGGGACTCGAGCAGGTTGCCCCCAAGTCTGCCTTTTCCAGAAATTTTTATAGAGCAAAACCATGCAATGAGATGGGTCTAAGGTGGAAAACATGGGAACTTGCACATGAGGCAGGACAAAACTATGGTCAACCAATAAGCTTACAAGCACAAAGGGCCAGCAAGATAGCTCAGAGGAGCTATCTTGCTAAGTGCCTGCTTTGGCAAGGGTCCAGGGTTTGATCCCTGCTCCTGCATGCCATGCTGACCCCACCCCTGGGGCATGCTGAGCCAGCACCAGAGTCCAGGCATGGGGACACATGCCTGTAATCCTAGCACTGGGAGGGCTGAAAACAGGAGGATCACCACTAGTCTGACCTGAGTAGCGAGACCCTGCACCAAATATACAAATGAAAAAAAAAAAAAAAAAGATTATAAGCACAACTGCTCAGGTAAAATTGATTAAATCCAGGACCAAATGGGAATTAAGTCAGAGTCATGTAGCAAGAGGACATGAATATCAAACAGGGGCTGTCCCGTCGGGGGCTGGCTTAGTAGCTCTTCCTAGCTTCCTCAAGGCCATGGAGACCTACGCAGAATATCGATCCTGTGTCGCGCGCGTTCAGGACCCTTGAACATTCTTCATTCTTCTCCCCCGAGCACAAGCGGGCTTCTAGCTAAATA
>NDGM011077949.1:0-10290 GCA_002564305.1 Octomys mimax
TTTTTTTTTTTTCAGAACCAGGGATTGAACTCAGGCCCCTGTGCTTGCCAGGCAAGCGCTTATCCCACTGAGCCATCTCCCCGGCCCCTGGATTGTGAAGACTAAGCAGAATAAGAGGCCCCCTTGAAACTATACCACAAGAACCAGAAATAAGAAGCTAGGCATGGTGGTGTACACTTGTAAATGCCAGCACTAAGGAGGCTGAGGCAGGAGGGTGGTTGTGAGTTCAAGGCCAGCCTGTCTCAAAAAGACAAACACACACAAAAGATCAGTCTGAATTACAGAGTGAGACCCTGTCTCAAAAAAATGCCAAAACCCTTAATCATGGCAGCACAGTGTCCAGGAAGAAAGTGTGTTCCCATATGCATCGCCAAGAAGCCTCAGGCGCGGGCTGAGCCACTAAAGCTGATTTGCGCTTACAGGGGACAAGCATTTCATCTCCAGGCTCTCGACGCTGGACTGTAAGGACTCAGCGTCTCCGTGTACAATGGCAGCAGGACTGTGGGAAAAAGAGCCGAGAGACAAGAGCTGGGCTCCAGTGGAAGCCAGTTTGGTTGGCAAGACACCCCAGAACAATAGTAGAGGCGTCTGTTTATATATTTGCAAGTTAGTATCAGGAGGTGCAAGGCTACCTAGCGACTAATAGCCAACATTGTCCAGATGGGATGTTTTTTCCACTGGGCTAGCTTGACTGCTTTAGGCACTGAGGCCTTGTCTGCCCTCCCACATACCATCTCTGTCCAGCTTCCGCAGCTCCCAGCATATCTCTCTTCCTTCCTCCTTCCCTCTCTTCTTTTCCTCCTTTTTTTTTTTTTTTTTGCAACAGGATCTCGTGCAGTTCACGCTGGCCTTGAGCTCACTAGAACTTGGAATGATCCTCCTACCTCAGCCTCCCAAGTTCTGCAATTAAAAGTGTTCCATTGCAGTTGGGAGAAGCTGTGTATGGAGAAATCTGTAGGAGACCTTTTTGTGCTTCATGCCAGTGCAAAGATTTTGGTAGCTATACACAGCAATGTAGCCCTGTGTAGTCCCAAAACCTGTAACAGTAGCTAGTGACTTACAGCTGGCAGTTGTCAGAAGTGGTTAGTAATTTGAACCTTTTACAGCTAGCTTATTGTTTTTTGGTTTTTGGTTTTTTTGGCAGAACTGGGGACTGAACTCAGGCCTTTGCAATGAGCAGGAATAAGCCAGGCAAGCGCTTATTCCACTGAGCCATCTCCCTGGCCTCTAGCATTAGTTTTTTACATCTTGTGTTTATAATTTTCTACTGGATGAATACGACCAAGTCAAAACAAGACCTGCACAAATAAAAAATAACTTTGTTGTCTATCAAGATCAATTAAGAGCAAGTACAATGGTCAATTCTGAAGATGCCACCAAAGGAAAAAAGTGGTTTTGCAAAAGGGGGAAGGGGGCGCAGCCTCTGGGAGTGAGGGTGCTGCCAAGGCGGCTCCGGGCCCCAAGGTGCTGGCAGTGCAGTAGAGGTCCAACATATTTTATGGGAAAAACAGGAAAGTTATGGAAGCTATGGAAAAGTTAAAGTCCGGAATGAGATTCAGGGAAGTGGCCGCACAGTATAGTGCAGATAAAGCCAGGCAAGGGCGCGACTGGGCTGGATGACCAGAGGCTCCAGGGTAGGGCCATTTCAAGCAGCAGCATTTGCCTTGCCTGTGAGTGGAGTGGATAAGCCTGTCTGTACAGACCCACCAATTAAGACAAAGTTTGGATATCATATTATTTATGGTTGAAAGGAGAAAATAAAATGTGAAAGATAAAAAAAAAATCAGTGAAGACTCCTCAGGATTTACCTCGGAACCAAGTAAAGCACCCCCTAGATCTTGTCAGCGTCCGCCATCTGGAGGAGTCATGGCCGCTGCTCGGCAAGTTCCTTTCTGGGCAAGCTTGGGAGATTGTGCCTTTCTCTCCAGGTGACTCTCCTTAGACACACTATACATGGCACATCGCTTTCCTCTGTGGTCCCGTGGTCTCCAAGCAGAAAATCGGGCTCAGCTGCGTTATAGGATGCCACGGCAGAGACTCCTATGTCTTGAGTCCTCATTGACCTTGGGGGCCTAGGGCCAAAATATTGGTTATCTTCTTAGCCCACTCATTCTAAATGTTGGTCTGCAAACCTCAGTTGTTAAATATCCAGAAGAGATGCTTAATGGTATCACTCTATATTGGATCTACTAAGCTGAACATTACTATCTTATCTGCATATCAAACACTTTAGACATAAAATGGAACTGTTATTTTCTAGCAACCATGGATATTCTAATATTTAAATCCCCACAGAATGTTAACAATTACCTATTTTTGCCCAGAAATCAATGCCATATATAACATTGCAGCATGACAATCCTGATGTTTTGTGACATACTTAAAATTTCATTTTGACATATATCTTTTAACCACATCTTTAATAATAAATTTTTTCTAGTTTCTCATTCTTTAATGGAATATACATCACAAGTTTTTGTTAATGGAAGAGGTCCAAAAGCCTTATCACAATCAGCAGTCCTTGTTTTACACTTTGGAAGTCCTGAACTTAAGGAGTCATGAATATATTTAATATGCTGAGATTAATTATAGGTCATCATTCCATGTGAAAGCCTTTTGTTTCTTAATTTTGTATCAAAAGCATCTAGGGCTGGAGAGAGAGCGGCATAAGTGCCTGCCTGGCAAGTGCCAAGTCCTGAGTTCGATCCCTAATGCCACAGAAAAGAGAAAATTAAAAGCATCTGTTATGAGAAAACTATTGTAATTTTTTTCCCTGAAAAACTTAATTAAAAAAATAAATTCAGTACAGGGTCTCACCACACAGATGGGACTCAGTGATCCTCCTATTTTCAGCCTCCCAAGCACTGGGGTTATAGGTGCAGGCCACCACATCCAGTCTCAGTTGTCATCTCAGCATGTCCTGGGGGCAGGGCTGGCACAGCATGTGGTGCCCGGGATCAAACCCCAGTCCCTGTGCTCTGCCTAAACAGGCACTTTAGTCTGCTGAGCTATCTGGCCAGCCCAAAACTTCATCTTCAATGACAGAATTATTAGGGTGTCTCCCAAGAGACACAGAGATTATTGGGGGCTCCTTATTAATGATCAGAGGTTGGCCACTATTCACTAATGATCAGAGGTTGGCCACTATTCAGAGTCCTGACCAATAATTTCTCTCCACTCTAAGGAATTTTTATTATCTTATATGTTTTGATGACCTATGAGTAAACCAATTTTAATATCACTTAGATCAGCTGGTAACTAGGAGAAAGCATGCTTTTCAATCTATAACCCAAATTGTATTATGAACAAATAATGAAAATGAACAAATAAAAAAGGAATAGCTGTTCACGGAATGACATACAAGAATGTAAACAAGTACGCAGAAACAAATATCTTTATAAAATCAAAAAAAAAAAGAGTGCACTCATATTTTTTTTTTTTACCAAATTGAGCTATAGTAACTATGACAATTTTGTAATTAAAAATAGGCTAGTCAGATATTGTTGTCAATTAGCAGAGATCTCTTACCAGAAAAATTTGGAATAGAATCTTTTGTCTATAACTTACATATAGCTTCCCCAGATCTGGCTTCATGGTAGCACCTGACAGCGCACTCTGGAACTCAAATTGGTTGCTCATTGTTCTTTGGAAACACACAAGCATATGCTTGACCCCAAAATAGCTTCTTTCTTTATCTGATTGCATTTCTGTTACTGTACTTCCATCTTTTGTAAAATCTTAAAAATGTAATAGTATATATTGACAAGTGAAGTGGGAGGGTTGGATTCCCCGTTTTGTTTTGTAGCTGAGTTTTGACTGTGTATTGAGAAACGTGTATTTTACACTTTGGACGAGGCAGCCACCACGTAGCTTCCCTGAACCTACTATGACGCATCTGTGAAAACAAGGCAATCAGTCTAACTTATCTGAAGGATAATGACAGTAACACCACAGAAACTAGCCCCAAATCTGGGTGGAGTCAATGAATATTGCCACGTGGCCTGAAAATCACCAGGGGGTTGATCTGAACCATTTGCTGCACAGTGTGTCTCTGTGGGATGAGGTGACCCAACTGTGAAAAGGTCACCATAGCCTGTGTGCCCTGCCGGTATTGAAGGGGTCGAAATCAAGTGACTGTTTGACCCCAGTTTTTAGATTGCTCCCCAAACCTTTGTGTCTGCTTGTAGAATAGCGAAGCATTTTAGTACCAATTTAATTTGGGGCTATAAGACAGGCAGTCAGCTTTATTGGAAATCGAGACCTTTAATCTTTTAAAATATCCCCATTATTGTAAACCTTAGGAAATAGGATTTTCTTTTAACTAAAGGCCATTTTTTTACATTGAGGATGGGAACAACTTTTTAAATTAATCACCTTATGGGGAAAGCATACAGGCTTCTCTCTTATGTGTCAGTTGTTGGAGAGAACCTTCTGCTCCTGGCGGGATGGCCCTCTGCAGGGCTCCGCTTCAGTGATCTAGCTAGCACCTTCATTACTTTGGTCATGTAGCTGCTCTATCCAGAGACCATCAGCACTTGTTTTTTTTTTTTTTTCCCCTGTATTTTAGGGAAGGGTCTACAAGGTGTTCAGGGTCTCACTACTAGATTGGACTCCTAGTGATCTGCCTGTTTACAGCCTCCCGAGAGCTGGGATTACATGTGTGTGTCACCACGCCCAGTCTCAATTGCCCTCAGTGTGCCCCGGGGGCGGGGCTGTGCTGGCTGGCCCCTGCTTGCAGGTGCTTTGATCTGCTGAGCTATTTTGCTGGTCCTAGCACTTGTATTGGAAAGCCCTTTAAAATTGTTTCTTTTAAATAATTAGTTCCTTTTTAAAAATCCAGTATATCTTTTAAAAATATTTATATTTTTAAAATCTTTTTCAAAGAAACAATGACCAATTGAGTGATATGAGTCTGGAGTGAGTTGAGCAATGGTTTGGGTAGGCCGAGTTAGAACTTTGATATCTCCTGTATAACCAGCATTAGTGGCACCAAGTAGAGCCCGGAGACGTCTGTGTGTTGGGGCTCGGCCTCTGACTGCTGCGTTTACTCTATTGCCTTGGGGCTGGGCGAGCTGTTGGTACTGGGAAGGGGCTCTCTCACCCACACTCTCCCTCTACAAGCCACGCTGGGGCTAGCGTCCTGTAGCCAGAGCCACTGTGTGGTCCTTATGCCACTGATCTATGTCCCCAGCCCCATAGACACTGTTTTGAGGTGAACAAATCAGTACAGCCCACACCAAGGCTGTGGCATGGTGCAGTCACAGCACCCCCTCCTTAGCCCCAGGCACACAGGACTGTAGTTGGTGGCATGCTCCAACCATGGCGGCTGGGCCAGGTACGTGGGCAGGCCAGGTGCTGGGGAATCCCAGCTGGATCTGCGCAGGAGCAGAGCACTGGGCCCCCAAGCCCAGCCTGAGTACCTCCCCTCAGTGGCACCACCGGGCTGCTTGGAACTAGCCACGTGCAAGTTAAAAGAATTTTTCCCTTTTTTATCTAATTGAGCAAAGCTAGAGGGTTCAGATTATATCTGGCACCAGATATTGCTCCAGCCTCCTGGCCCATTCAGGACTTGGTTCTAAAACAGTGCTCCATGCTGTTCTTTGTGGTGACTTAGAAAGTAAAGGAAACAGTAGAACCAAGAAAACATCTTCACATGCCTCTATACACATCTATGGCTCTTGAAATTCTGTTAATTCTGTATAACTTTCTCCTTTTTGACTTCAAATATGTTTCTCTCTTTAAGCTTGTTTATCTTTCTGGCCCTAGTGAGCCTCCATCCCCTTGCTTTATACCTGAGATGCCAGTGCCAATGCCTGTCTGTGCTGAATACTGTCTCCAGCTAGTTAACTTCCCTGAGGCGTGCACTGGAGAAGCATGCTTGCTCCCCACTTACCTCTTACTGGGTGTCTTTCTTGGGCCCTAAAGGTAGAGACTCGTTGGTGCCTCGGTGTACTCTGAGGAGAAACAGCAGCAGGAGTGAGGAAAAAATAAAGACAGGAGCCAAGGGCTGGGATCAGGTGGAGGTCTGTTTGCCTGGTGAGCAGAGAACCCCAGGATCAACAGTAGAGACATTTATTTATACCTTTATTTATACCTTTGCAAAAGTATCAGGAGACACAGGTTGTCTAGCAACTAATAGCCAAAATTGTCCAGATGGGGTGTTTTCTCAAGACTGGGGTAGCCTGACTGCTTTAGGCACAGAGGCCCAGCCCGGCCCTCCCACACAGGATCCATTTCCAGCTTCCGCTGTTCCCAGCGCTGCACAAGGATGGCAGACAAGTCTTCACCTTTGCCCGTTTGCCCGTACCCCTGCAGCAGCAGTGCTCCTTGTTGGGCCTGGTGTCTCCTCCCCGGTAGTCTCCCCATGTGGCTGTAGGCCTAGGCCCCCTCCACTGCCCTTTGTTCCATCTCTTCCTGTCATCACCTCAGTCCAGCATAGGACTTCCCAGTGCCTGATCTGGAGTGAATATTTAGTGAAAAGAATACTTCGCAGAAGATGGAAGAGATTGGCATGGCACTGATGGGCGCACTCGGGTGGTCAGGTGTGGTCTTAGCAGGGCAGATAGCCCAGGAGACACTCGCCATGGCCGGTGGCTGGTGGGGATGTGCACTCCTCAGGGCTGCCAACAGCTGTGGAACCGGACCATGGGAGAGCGTGTTCAGGCTGCGAACTCTCCCTCTGAAGTTATCTGTCTGAAGCAGTTTGTGAATGTGTGTCTCTCATGATTAAGCACTCTTCTGTAATCGAATTAGAAAAACCACATTAGGAGGTAATCAGCCCAGGAGCATCTTCTAATGAATTGCAACCTCTCCAGCATGAACTACCGTAATGAGGAAACCAGTGACTGCTGCAGTCACTGCTGTAGGGCTCACCTGCTCGCTTCACAGCTGAAAGCAACACCAGTATCGCCCAACATCTCAGCGTCTCCTGTCTGCGCTCTAAGGGATCTGCCTGCTCCAGGCCTGCACGGGGCATGCGCAGGGTGCTGACTGCTTCCAGGTCAAAGTCATCCGGAGGTTCCTGTTCTGCCCTAGTAAACCCTAAAGCTAGGGGACTACATCCAGCGAAAGCCACTTGCTTGGCCCAGGCTGCTTCCTGTGGGCAGTTGCCCCGGGGAGCACCTCCAGCAGAAGAATTGAGCGGCTTTTAGCAGAGCCATGGGGAAACAGCTCTGTTTGCCAGTGGTTTGCTGTTTCACACGGGCCTGGAGGGCAGGGTAGGAGGCCAGCTGTAGGGAGGAGGAGAGCTCGGAAGCTAAATCAGAGCTTTTTTATTCCCCTCATTATCAAAAAGTGTATTCAAGCCACGGTGCTTGAAAGGAAACTGAATTTGCATTGACTGCAGAGGGAACCAGCTAGCAAATGAAATGGCAGCAAATGACAGCGTCGGTCGCCTCGCAGCTGACCACGCCACCTGGAGTGGGGTTGCGAGTGTTCTCTGCGTGTTCAGCACCAGGAGCGGATCGCCTTTCTCATGACCCACTTCAGCGTGGGACAGGGGATGCTTTGTCCTGTTTCTGCTCAGCGGAACACACAGCCCATGAGGGAGCAGCAGCCACTGCTCTATGCTTTGCACCTGGTGGAACAACACTGTTGTCATTTTATTTCTCAAAATAAAACTGGAAAACAAAATGTTCTTTTGTGTGCACCTGCAGAGGCAGGCATTTCCTCAGGGGATCCGAGAAAGTGCTTAGTTCTGAGTCAGACTCTTGCTGAGGCAGAAGCAGCCGCGACTGAGTGCTGGACTGAGCTGCTCTTCAGGGGAAAGGAGGGCGACAGCACCAGCCCCTCTTCCTGTTGACCATCTCTTCTCTTTCTGGATTTTACTAAACGCTTTTCCCCTTTGTTTTGAGACAGGTTCTCACTATGGCCTCCAGGCTGGCCTTGAACTCGCTGCCTTTCTCCTGCTTCAGATAACAGGTGTGCGACACCATGCCCAGCTTCCGGAGGTTTTAAAAATCATCCCAGAAGCTAGCGATGGTTACACACAAAATAAGAATTAGTGAGTGATTTAGGACTACACAGTTTAGTAAGTACAAAGAGAATTTAATAGCTTGCCTAATGCACAGGAATACTTTGTACCCTGTCCATTGGTTCAGCTTTTAAAGCCTCCTTACACAGAGAAAAGGGAACAGTATTTTTTAGTATTACCCTAGAAATCATAGTTGCTCAGTTAGAAAAAGATATTTTGACAGCTTTTTGTGAGAAGTCATTTACAGTCTTTTGACTGTAGGGTTTTGACTCTAGGCCTCTCTTGCTTAATCTCATACAAACCATGAACCCAAGTTGGGATTCAGCACAAATCAGAACTGATAAATGAGACAAGATATATATAGTTCTACCCTCAATATAACAAACCCCAAGGAATGGCAGCAATAGAGAGTAAGAGTGAGTGAAGGTAGAAGTCTCTGGAGATGGTGAGCAGCCTCTGGTTTCCCACCGGTGGGGTCAGGAGGGGAGAAAAGCTTTGGCTTCCCTGATCTTCTGCTTCACACCTTTGCAGGACAGCGTGAGCCCGGCGTGGTGGCGCTTCAGGGACTCCAGGCGCTGGGTGAGCAGCTCCGTCTTGTCCACCTTTTCCTCCAGGTCCCGCAGGAGTAACTCCTTGCCCAGTAGCCCACACTTCTGATTCAGTTTGCGGTTGTCAACCCGAAGGCTGTCGCGAGCTTGCTTAGTCTTGCTCAGGATGTCCCTTTGGGAGGCCACCTGAGCCTCGATTCTCATAAGCTCCATCTTTTTGCCTGTGTTCTTCATGTCCATGAAGTGCAGCTTCTCCTTTACATGAGTTATGACCTGCACATTGTTGGTCACCTTACCGCGCAGTTTCACCACCTCCTCATTTCGCTCCTCTGCCTTCTCATTGAAGGTCTGGTTCTCGATCTTCAGCTGTTCAAAATCAATGAGCAGCAGCCCCTCCGCCAAGTCCTCCTGGGCCCTCATCCTGGTTTCAAAATGCGCCAGGCTCTGCTTCAGCTGCACGTTCTCCAGCCGCACAGCGCTCATCTCCTTCTCCTTTTTGTCCTCCAAGGCCTGGATCTGCTCCACCTCTCGCAGAGCAGCCTGGCGCCCGCCCCTCATGCGGCAGCTGCCCATGGCCTGCATCACCACCTGCTTCTTGAGGGCCTGGAACTGGCGCCACTTCTTCTCCACCCTGGCCAGCTTGTCTTGGCACTGCTGCTTCAGCTGGCCCACCTCCTGCTGGTACCACTCCAGGTCGTCGATCTCCTGCTTCCTCAGCTCCTCCAGCGTGGCCAGGTAGTGCAGGTATGCCTGCTCTTTCTCCGGGGCCTCGGGCTCGGGGCCCTTGTCTGGCGCCTCGGCGGCGGCGTCCAGGCCCCTCTTCCTGCGCAGGGCCTCGCAGATCTTCTGCTGCAGGTACAGGTTGTAGCGCTGGTAGCGCGAGCGCTCCACCACCAGGGCGCGGTACTGCTCTAGCAGCTCACTCCGCAGCTGCTGCTCCTGCTGCTGCTTCACCTCCTCCGACCACTCCTCGTCCTCTCCTGCACCTAGGGGCCAGTGGACCTGCTCTCTGTCACACTTTTCTCTGCCTTCTTCCCCACGCTGCCCCTCGCCCTCCTCCTCGCTCTCCTCCTTTACCTCCTTCTCTTCCGTTTCCTCTCGTTTTGCTTGCTCCTCCTGGATCGAGGTCAGGTGAAACGACGCCCGGAAGGAGCCGGTCCTTTTCCTCTTTACAGCGGACTCCGCGTCGGTCTTTTCTTCATCTTCCACCTCCTCTGAGCTACCTTCAGAATGCGGCTTGGCCAACTCCTCGGTCCCGGCCCCGGGGGGCTGCTCGGGCTTGGCCGGCCTCTCGGGCAGTCCGGGCTCATCCTCGCCCACACCCTCCGTGGCTACCAGCCTTTCCGTGGCCGCTGGCTGCTCGTCGGTGGCAGCGCCTCCTTCCGAAGCGTCTATCCCCTCTGCCGCTGTCACCTCTAGCTCGAGTTGTGGTTCTTCGGATTCCGTGGGAGTCTGGGGACCAGGGCTGTCTACGATCTCAGTCGGCCTCAAAGCCAGGCTGTCACCATCCTCACCTTCGCTCGCAGTGTCCCCAGCATGCTCGGAGAGGCCGTCCATCTTCGCCCAGGTGGGTCCCGGCGGTGGACCAAGGCTGCAAGCTGTTAGGTTTCCTGGGCAACCAGGGGCGCGCACGGTGGAGTCTACTATTGGCCAGACGCTAGCCCGACGCTCCGCCTCCTCTCCCCGCCTCCCGGTAGAAGTAGGCCAATGGAGTGCCTCTAGCGTGAGGAAGCGCAGATGATTGGATGCGGGCGAGAGCTCGCGCCTTGA
>NDGM011077974.1:0-11850 GCA_002564305.1 Octomys mimax
ATATAGCCCCCCCCCCCACAGACTCACACAAAGCAGGAACTTTTTCATTTGTTGAACTGTACAAGAATAATGGTATTCTTAGGATGGTTAGTACTATAAAAAATATGCTAAAAGGAAGCTAATAATCCAGATCAGTAGATGCCCATGTTGTCAAAGCAAATACATCTTTATTTCTCTAATTTAAAGTCCAATAACTAAAGTTAATTGACCAATTATGATTTCCACTTTTGATAGGGAAACACCTCTACTCATATCATCTCACTTAATGACTGTAGTAATCTATTAATATAAGTATATTTTAATCCTCTATTTTACAATGACAAATTGATGGTGCACATTTAGAAAATCAATATAACAGGCATTCAAGCATGGTTTCTGTATTACACATTGCTGTCTTCAATGAAGTTGCTTGTTCACAGATATCAGCATACAGAGTTAATCACTGTGAAAATTCTACACATTAATGGATATTTAAAAAAAACTGATGGAAATTATTTGTAAAATCACCTCAGCCATACTGTATACATACTTGCATGGTTTTGCCCCTACCTTTTCTCTACCTTTTCTCCATTCTCTCCTCTTTATTGTTTAATCCTTAAGTTATGTTTCTTTCCATTTTACTGTATCTGACATGTTTCAGGTTTTATTTCTTTTTTCAGGTTCTTACAATATGGTGACAGTACAATATTTATACATGTGGGTCTGGTTTGTTCCAGTTATACATATAGCCTCTAGGTGCATCCACTTATTTATGAAGGTTTTGAGTTTGTCTTTCTTTGTACATAAGTAACACTCCTTCATATAACAATATCATCTCTTTTCCATCCATTTCTCCAGTGATGGAAATTTTGGTTGTTTCCAAGATTTGGATATCACAAACTGTGCTGCTATAAACATGAGTGAATATATATCACTATAGAGTGACATTTTCAGTTCCTTTAAGAAATCACCTAGAAGAGGAATTGCTGAATTGAATGGGATTTCCAGTCCTAGTTTTTGACAAGGCTCCCCATGGATTTGCATAGTAGTTCTACCACTCTACATTCCCATGAGCCATGGAGAAGGGTGCCTTTTCCTGACAACCTCTCCAGCATGTGTCATTAGTTGTTTTCTTTGATAGAAATTCTTCCTGTGAGGAAATGGTATCTCAGCTGTGTTTTAATTTACATTTCTTGAATGGCCAGTGATGTGGAGCATTTTTTTTCAGGTATTTATTTGCCTCTTGTTTGTCAGCCTCTGAGAAGTATGCATTCATGTCAGATACCCATTTTTCGATTAGGTCTTTAAATTTTGGGGATGCAGTGTTCTTTAGTTGTTTATGTATTCTAGATGGAAGACCTTTGTCTGAGTAATTATTGAAGTATTTGTCTAAATATCTGGGTTGTCTTTTCTCATTGTTGGTGATTTATTTTGATGTGAAGAAACCTCTCAATAAGAGGAGGTCCCAGTTGTTGATTCTTGGAAGTACTTCCTGTGCAGTTTGATTTATTTTCATGAAGCATTCACCTACCACTATATCTTCAAGTTTTCCACCTACTTTCTCTTATAGTTGATATAGTGTTTCCATTCTGCTGTTTAGCCCTTTAATCCATTTTGACTTTAGATTAGTGCATGGCAATAGGCTCTCTTCTAGGTTTAGTTTTCGACATATGTATACCTAGTTTTCCCAGCATCATTTGTTCAAGAGGCTATCTTTCTTCTACTGAACATGTTTGGCACCTTTTGGAAAGAAAAATGGCTGAGTGTGTTTGTAGTTGTATCTGCATCTTCTGATCTGTTCCATTGAGCCTCAGGTATGTTTTTTTGAGAGCACCATGATGATTTCATCAAAGCAGATTTGAAGTATAATTTCAAGTCCAGAATTGTAATGGCTCCTGCCTGCCTTTGTTGCCAGGATTGCCTTTGCTATTCTACTTTTTTTCTGGTTCCAAATAAATTTTAGGAATGCGTTGTCTAGATATGTGAGGTATGTCCATGATATTTTGATAAGGATGCATTAATTATCTATAACAGGGGCCTGGGAGATGGCTCAGTGGAATAAGCGCTTCCCTGGTAAGCGCAAGGGCCTCAGTTCAATCCCCATTCTGAAAAAAAATTATCTATAACAATTTTGGGAATATGGCCATTTTCACAATGTTGGTTCTTCCTATACAGGAGCAAGAATATCTTTCCTTTTTTCTAAATCATCTTCAATCTGTTTTTTTTAGAGTTCTGAAGTTTCATTTTATAAGTCTTTTACTTCCTTAGTTAGATTAATTCCAAACTATTTCACTCATTGGGATGCTATTGTGAAGATTATTATTACTCCAGTTTCTTTCTCACTGTGTTTGTTACCTGTATAGAGGAATGCTATTGATATTCGATTATTGACTTCATAACCTGGTATGATACTGAATTTGTTTATTAATTGTAGGTGCTCCTTGATGGAGATTTTTGTGTCTTCCAAGTAGAGTGTCATGTCATCTGAAAATAATGATAGTTTAAGTTCTTCTTTACCTATTCTTATAGCTTTTATTTCTCTCTCTTTTCTAATGGCACTAGCTAATAACTCCAGAAAAGTATTGAGTAGGAGTGCTAACAGAACATACTTGTAACTAATTTGAGTGTAAAAGATGTCAAGGTTTCCTCTTTCAGAATTTTGTTGAAAAAAAAGTAAAATTGTGTTGGTTGTTGCATTGTCATAGATGACTTTTATTACATTAAGGTAGAGGCTATCTGTTCCATTTTTCTGTGGGGCTTTGATAATGAATAAATGTTAAACTTTGTCAAAAGCTTTTTCTGCATCAACTGAGATACTCTTACTTTTTTCATTTTGGCTCTATTGATACAATGGATGATATTTATATATTTACATATGTTGAACCATCCTTGCATCCCTGGGATGAATCCCACCTGGTCATGTTGCATAATCTTCTTGATTATTTCATGTATTCTTTTTGCTACGATTTTATTGAGGATTTTTGCATCTATGTTCATGAGGGAGATTGAGGTGTAGTTGTCCTTTTTTGGCTGAATATTTATGTGGTTTTGGAATCAGTATAATATTTGCCTCCAGGAAAGATTTTTGGAGTATTACTCCCTTTTTCAGTATCATTAAATCATTTGAGAAGTATTGGGATTATATATTCTATAAATATCTTGTGGAATTCAGCGGTGAATCCATCAGAAACTGGGCTTTTCTTCGGTGCTGTATTTTTACTACAATTTCAACTTCTTTGCCCGATATTGAGTTACTCCAAGTGTTTATATCTTCTTGATTCAGTTTTAGTAATTTGTACCTATCTCAGAATTTGTCCATTTTTCTGTCTTCGATTTGGTTAAAGAATTTCAAAATAGCTATGGATGATCTTCTGAATTTCTACTAGTTTGGTAGTAATTTTGAACCTTTCATTACATGTTGTTTAATTTGAGATTTTTCTTTACTCTTTTTCATGAGGTTAGCTGGGGGTTTATCAATTTTATTTAATCATTTTTTAAATTAATTTTATTGAGAAAGAAATACCAATGACAGAGTTTAAAGTGAGGTTAGTATGATAGCTATAATATGCCATGCATATATTGTAGGTACATGAATTCAGAAAAGTAATCTGATATAGTCCAATAATCTATAATAGTATTGGGTTATCCGCATGATTGGAAATGTCAGAAGTTGATGACTTGAGCATTTTAGAGCTCAGCATATTAATATGGTTTTATTTTTATAACTCGTTTTTATACTTTCCTGCTGGATTGTTAAGACCAAGATAGAGCAAGACCTATGTAACAAGAAATGTAACATTTGTGTCTGACAAGGTCAGGCAAATCCCATCAAGATTTAACCTGAAAACCTGTACAGCAATTTGGAGATATTTTTTCAGTGTGAGCCGTGTGGATAAGTCACAGCCATTGCTTGGCCAATTTGCTCTCTGTGAAAGCCTGGGAGAATGTTTTCTCTCTCGGTGACTCTCCCTTGGCACACTCTACATTGTTGACTACTTTCCTCTGTGGCCCCTAATGTCCTGGAGCAGAAAATTTGGGACACATGAGTTACAGGATATTACAGTACAGGTTCTCATATGTTCTGAGTCCTAACTGATCTTGAAGGGCTAGGACCAAAGTATTGGCTATCCTTGTAGCCTTTCTTTTTCTCTAAATTTTTAGTCTGTAAACTTAAGTTGTTAACCCACCAGAACAGAAGCTTAATGATATTATTACCCTAAAACATAGTCTGTGGGGTTTAACATCAGTATCTGTCAGAATACCAAGTGCCTTAGACATAAAATGGATTAACAGGTATTTTCCATCAATCATTGATATGCTAAACTTTAAGTCCATATGGAATGTGAAAAAAATTAAAAAAGAAATAAACAATTACATATTCATACAGAGAAATTTAGACATATATCCATATACAATATTGTAGCTGGAAAGTCCTCTGACATGTTTTTCTCATCTCTTGTTTTCATATATTACCTTTTTCTTTTCAAACAAACATTTACTTGAGAGATAGAATAGTAGTAATTGGTATGACATTAGAAGCAGTATGTATTGAGAAGACCAGAATGACAGGGATTCCAAGCATAGCCATAGAATTACACATTGCTATCATCAGTGCAGTTGATTAGTTCACAGGGTGAGAATCCTACCAATTAACTGCTGGTTTAAAAATTCTGATGGAGATTCTCAGGATCACTACCTTAATGACCCTGTGTATATAATGATTCCAGAACTATATTGAAAAGGAGTGGTGATAGAGGACATGCTTGTCTTGTACCAGATCTGAGAATAAAAGATTTCAGTTTTTTCCCCATTCAGTATTTTGTTAGCCATTGGGTTGTCATAGATGGCTTTAATCAGATTGAGGTACAGGCCATCTGTTCCAGTTTTCTGTAGGACTTGTAAAATGAAAGAATGTTGAACTTTGCCAAAAGCCTTTTCTGAATCAAATGAGATAATTGTGTGGTTTTTGGGTTTGCCTCTATTGATATACTGCATTACATTTATAGATTTGTGCATACTGAACCATTCTTGCATCCCTGGGATGAATCCTACCTCATCATGTTGTATAATCTTTTTGATCTTTTGCTGTATTCTATATGCTAGAATTTTATTGAAGATTTTTGCTTCTATGTTCATGAGGGAGATTGGCCTGTAGTTCTCTTTTTTAGTTGAGTCTTTCCCTGGTTTCGGTATCAGTATAATACTCACCTCCAGGAATGATTTTGAGAGAATTGCTTCCTTTTCAATTTCATTGAAGGATTTCAGGAGTATAGGTATCACATCTTCTGTAAATTTCTTGTGGATTTCAACTGTGAATCCATGAAGACCAGGACTTTTCTTTGTCAGAAGTGTTTTTATTACATTTTGTATTTCATTAGCTGTTACTGGTTTATTGAGAGGACTTATATCATCTTGGTTCAGTTTTGGTAATTTGTACATTTCTAGGTATCTGTCTATTTATTCTGTGTCCTCTATTCTGTGAGAGTAAAGATTCTCAAAGTAGCTATTGATAATCTTCTGAATTTCCACCAGGTCTGTGGTAATTACACCCTTTGCATTTCTTATTGCTTGTATTTGAATTTTTTTTTCCTCTTTTTGATGAGTTTAGCTAGGGGTTTATCGATTTTATTGAATCTTTCAAAGAACCAGCTTTTTGATTAGTTAATTATTTGAACTGTTTTCTTCATCTCGAGTGAATTAATTTCTGCTCTGGTTTTTATGATTTCTTCCTGTCTTTGGGCTTTGTGTTTGGTTTGCTTTTCTTTTTCTAGATATCGGAGGTACAGAATTATGGTGTTTATTTATTCCCGTTCTGTTTTCCTAATGTGTAAGTTCACAACTATAAATTTTCCTTTAAGAACTGCTTCATCGCATCCCATAAATTTCGATAAGTCGTGCTTGAAAATTCTTTGAGTTATAAATATTGTTCAATTTCTGGTTTAATTTCATCTTTGACCAATTTGTTGCTAAGTAGGGTGTTGTTTAATTTTCATGTATTTATGAGGTTTTTCTGGTTTCTTTTGTCATTTATTTCCAGTTTCAATGCACATCTTCTGTTCATATGCATGGGATAATTTCTGTTTTCTTGCATATACTTAAGCATGTCCTATAGAATAGGATGTGTTCTACTTTAGAAAATATCCCAGGTGCAGCTGAAAAAAATATGTATTCAGTTATAGTTGTGCTGAACACTCTGCATATATTCAGTAAGTCCATTTGTTCTAAGCTCAGCTTCAGTTCTGCTAATTTTTTTTCTGCTTGGCCTATCATTTTGGGATAAGGGGGTGTTAAAGTCTCCCATTAAGATTGTGGTATTGGGTATTAGATTTTTCATGTCCCTTATGATTTGTCTTATATAGTTCGGTCCTCCTGTGTTTAGTGCATACATATTTATGAATGTTACCCCTTCCTCTAGAAGTTTTCCCCTAACAAATTTATAGTGGTCTTCTTTATTTCATTTGATCATTCTTGGCTTGAAATTGAGATTGTCTGAGAGCAAGATTGCTACCCCTGCTTTTTAGTGAAGTGCTTAGGTGTGTATTATTATTTTCCATCGTTTGACTTTCAGCCTATGAATTTCTTTGAGATAAGTGTATTTCTTGTGTACAGCACATTGCTGATTTTTTTCCTAATCTACTGTGCCAGTCTATTTCTTTTAATTGGTCAATTGAGTCCATTAACATTGATGTTTGTAATTGAGATGTTTTGACTTATGATTGATAAGTTATTTACCTGCTGTTCTTTAGTCATTTTTCTCCTGTGTTTAATTGTTTGCCCCACTTAATGGGTTCTTTCCATTCTCATTCATTGAGCTGTGGTTATTTCTGTCCCTCTCTAGAACATCTTTTCGTGGTCTGTTTAGGTTTGGCTTTGTCATCATGAAATTCTTTAGTTATTCTTCATTGTGGAAGTATTTCACTTCTCCATCACACTTCAAAGAGAGTTTTGCAGTGTATAGTAATCTGGGCTGGAATTTGTTTTCATAGAAGACTTGTAGTCTGCTCCATGGTCTTCTTGCCTTCATGGTTTATGAAAAGATATTTGCCATTATTCTGATGGGTTTTCCTTTAATTGTGGTCTATCTCTTTTCTCTAGCAGCTTTCAGTACATTGTTGTCATGCTGGATTTCTGTGATCATGACTATTTTATGTCTCAGTGTATTTTCAACTGTTTTGATATTATTTGGAGGTCTGTATGCTTTGGTTATATGAATGTCTGATTGTTTGCCCATAGTTAGGAAGTTTTCTCCTATTACTTCTGACCATATATTTTCTATCATTTGTATTGACTCCTTCTTTCTCATTGAAGCCTATTAGTCTCATGTTATTCACCTTTGCATTGTCTTTCAGGTGATGAATTATTTTTTCTGCATCCCAGTTGTTTTTAGGAAATCTTTTCTTACCTTTTTGCTAGCTGCACCAGCATCTTCAAGATCTGAATCTCTGTCTTCACTTTCACTAAAATGGTTTTGCAAGTATATATTTGAGATTTTAAGTTCCTCTATTATCTCTTTGACTCTGCTTCATGCAATCTATTTGTTTCCTATATTGCTCATTCATGGATTACATCATTTTTCTAATCTCTCTTTTTTATGAGTGTCTTCTTGAGAACAGTTATTAATCCTTTTACTTCAGAGATTATTTCTAGTGTGATTTCCTCTATATTTTTCTGCATTGGATTCTTTAGTTCAGACCCTACTAATTCAGAAATTTCTTTTTTTATTTCAGAGTTTATTTCTGATGCAATTTCTTGTATACCTTTGTGCAGTTATTTCTTTACTTCAGACACTATTAATTCAGACATTTCTGCTGTGTGATTCCCAAATTCTTCTGTGCCAGTGTATTCTGCACTTTTTCTGCATCTATTCAGGGCTTGAGATTGCATTTTGCACCTTATCTTTATCATTTTGGATATCACTGTCCTCTGACCTTTGATGTAGAGCTTTAGTGCAATTATAGCCTTAGCACCTAGTGAAATTCAGGTGCAGATCTAATAATTTTGAATTCATCCAGTTCTGCCTTGATTTAGTCTGGCTGCTGTGATCAGCTTCTTCCTGCTTTAGCCCTTGGAAGTGAATCTGTTGTGCCCCTCTCACAAGATTTTCCGCTCCTGGATTAGCTGGGTGGTTCTGACCCCAACCTCTCTGCAAGGACTTCAGCTGCATTTTCACCCCAGGCCTTCGTGCCAGGCCTGGGCTTGGTCTGGAGGGTCTGGAGAGAGAGGTGGATATTCTCACTCACAAGCTGGGCCTAAAGCTCTTTCCTAAGATGGACGGTTTATTGCTCAGTCCAATCCATTCATAGATTCAATTGACAAAAGCGTTCAACAAGTTTTAATTTTCCTTGCCTTTAACTTGGAGGAATAGTTTTTTAAATCTAAAAATAAAAAGTCATTACATTTTGCTACACAGAATGGGGTTAAATCATGTTTACATATTACTTAATAATAACACATTACATCAATCCTCTTAGAAAAATCATCAGTAAAGAAACACTTTTAATTTCAATACGAGTGCATATCATGCTTCTGTCAACTGGAAAGACTTACTTAATAGCACATTTTGATTCTCTAGACTGCTGAGCTAAATAATCACACTTTCCTGAAATATAACTCTAAGATAAAAGTCAATACATAAGGTATGGTTTGCCATAACGAAAGTTATTGTCTAGTATAATAATTATAGTGGTACTAAGAATAATGAACTAGTTGAAGTCATGATAAAAATGAAAAACAGAATTAATGTATGATCTCATTCCTTATTTGTAAATATAATTCCCTTCTGTAAAATTTAAACAGCATTTTTTTCTTTTTCCCCATATTTGGGTATAAGTTGTGTGCATCCAAGTGTTAACTAATGAACATAATTTTGTGTGTGTGTGTGTGTGTGTGTGTGTGTGCTTATTTGTTGGCTCATGGCAAACTTTGGCTTTAGAATTTGTGCTGCATGAGTGGATTTTTCTAAGCTTCAATTAAAGGGTCAGGAAGATAGTTCAGCAAACTAAGCACATGCATAGTGAAGCACAGGGACCAGGGTTCCATCCCCTGCACCACAGACTACACCAGCTCCAGCCCCAGGCATGATTGGCCCACCAATGAAATCAGGTGTTGTGGTATACACCTCTAATCCCAGCATTGGGAAGGCTGAAAACAGGAAGATCCAGTGTGAGTCTGAGCTGTGTAGTGAGACCCTGTACCAAACTTTAAAAAATTTCTTGAACTGAACTTTGAGTTTATGTATCAAGAACTATGTCCAGAATATCATACATCTGATGGGTCACATTTCTTCTTCTGAAAGATTAGGAACTTTATACGATCAAACATCATCAGTAGTATCAAATATTTCTCTCCTGAAATGAAAATTCACATTACTCATGCCAATCATAATGTTAATTTAGTTTCAAAATGGCAAAATATTTTATGAATTTAAGTTATCCAAAAGGTAATTTTAAAAGTAAAATACTCGTTCAGTGAGATAACTCAGTGGACTAATCTCCTGCTTAGGCAAGCACAAGGACTGGGTTTCGATCCCTGATACCACATTGCCATGCCAGCCCCACCACCAGGAACACTGAGCCAGTCACGAATACAGGGATAGTGGCACATGTCTATAATCCCAGAGCTGGTGAGGCTGAAAATAGGAGGATTACTGTGAGTCCAAGCTGTGTAGTAAAACCTTATAACAAATACATTTTAAAAAATCAAATAATAAAATTATTTTTAATTTTTGGTAACTAAACAAAAGATGTAAATTGTTGGCATGAGACAAAGCATCATATTTTTAGGAAAAGTTCTCTTTTATTAGAATAATTTATTCATATGCAGTCATTTGTCTAGAATAAAATAAAATAATTTTGTGAAGTATGACACTTCAATTTATTTACTTAAGGAAAGTAGTGACACGTAAAAATACTTTAAAGAATTAAATAACTGATTGATTTATTGATGCTAGCTATTTTTTCTTCAGTGAGATAGAATCTCAGCACTGCTTTAATTTGTATCTCTCAAATGACAAATGATCCTGAACATTTTTTCATATATTTATTTGCCATTAGTTTTTCTTCATCTGGCAACTGCATATTCATCTCATATGCTCATTTTTTATTTGATCTTTCTATTTTGGGGGTTCTTTTTTACATTTCTTTATATATTCTGGATATAAGTTCATTATATAAAGAACAACTAGCTAAAATTTTTCCACTTTGTGGTTTTCTTTCACTTTATGGGTGATTTCTTTTGATGTGTAAAAGCTTTCAACTAAGTTTAGATCCCAACTGGTGATTCTTCATAGTATAACATGTGTGATCTGGGTTTTGTCCATGAAGTCTCTGCTATACACCTAAGTCTTCAAGATTTCTACCTATTTTCTCTTCTAGTATAGTTAGTGTTTCTGTTTTAATATTTAGGTCAGTGACCTATTTGTATTTTAGTTTATTGTATGGTGATAGACATGGTTCTAGTCTTAGGTTTTGGCATGTTAGAAAGACAGTTTTCCAAGAACCATTTGTGTAAGAGAATATCTTTCTTAAAGTGAACATGTTTGGCCCGCTTATTAAAGATAAGGTTGGAGACCTGCCCCTTAGCTCAGTTCTTTAAGTGGCTGCTTCAACAAAGCAGTCAGGCTCAGGTTGCTGTAATCAAGCCAGCCAAACCTGCCCTGAAGGCATTCGGAGAAAAAAAAAAGGATAAGATGTCTCTATCCATCTTTTCTAATCTGTTTTGCTGATTCTCAGGTCTGTTTCTCTACCAATACCATACTGATTTTGTTATAGTAGGCTTGTAATATAATTTCAAGTCAAGGATTTTGATGCCCCTGACTTGTATTTGCTGCCCAGAATTGTTTTATATTCTAAATCTCTTCTGATTTCACAATGACTGAAGTCATCATACCACAGTGATATATGTGCCAGCATGTTTATAGCAGGGCAATTTATCATAGCTTAATCTTGCAAACAACTCAAATGCCCATCACCTGAGGCATGGATAAAAAAGATATAGTATTTTTACACCACAGAAAAATATTTATCTATAAAAAGGATAAATTCAAGATTTTTATAGATAAGTAGGTGCAGCTAGATACTATACTGGTAAGTGAAATATACGTAAGATCTACATGTGCAAATATCATGTTATCTCGCCAGTGTGATAACCTGAAAGAGTAATTAAAATATAAAAGAACAACAGATACTGTGAAAGGGAAAGTAATCATTCTATAGGAAGAAAGAACCGGGATGGGGAAAAGGTCAAATGAAAGAAAGGAAAAAGATATATTTAGGCATATATGCAGAATTGTTTGTATAATTGTATTTTCAATTTCTGCTAGTCTTTGAAAGGATCAGTTAATGCTTAATTTTTTTACTCAGTTTTTCCCCTTTTGAATTTCTTATAACTTCTTTGTTATTGATTTGTTTCATATTTTTAAATGAAACTTGTATATCTATATCTGGTAATCTGAAAAACTAATTTAACAATAACATATAATACAGCAACCATTGTTGAATTCCTATTACTTTGTTTAGTGAAGTCTTTCATCACTTCTAATGCTGTTTTTTTAATCACCATTTTATATTTTTTAAAAATGAAAATAAAGACTTCGAGAAGGTTCAGAGCAAGGGGTTCAATCCCCTGGGCCTGCCATGCTGACCCTGCCCCCAGGGCAAGTGAGACAGCAATTGAGACTAAGTGTGCACAAACCTGTAATCCCAGCTCTTGGGAGGCTTTAAACGGGAGGATCACTATGAGTCCAATTTAGTAGTGACACCCTGAACACCCTGTACAACCTTCCCTAAAATACTAAAAGAAAGAAAGAAAGAACGAACAAAAGAAAGAAAGAAAGAAATCAAGCAAGCAAGCAAGAAGGAAAGAAAGAACGAA
>NDGM011077981.1:0-10008 GCA_002564305.1 Octomys mimax
GGCAAGCCTCTTGGTAAAGCTGTTTTTTAAAGCTTGGGGGAACTGCTAATGGACAACAAGATAGGCCCATGGATGGTAAACTTCAGGAAACTGTAGGTATTTTGGTAAATTTTCTTGAATTTGAAATGTTTTAATTCAAATGGTCCATCATCAAGGGCTCTTACCAACTACAACAGTTTGAGTCTTAAATATCTTTCAAAGTTCATGTATTAAGAGTTTGGTCTCCAGGCTGTGGCACTATCAGGAGCAAGTGGAACCTTTGGAGCTTTAAGGGAGGAATTTAGGTCACTGGAGTGAGCCCTTGGTGAGGATGTTGACCTTCATCTCTTTCTCTTCCTCTTCTCTCTCTGCCTCCTGTTTGCTGTGAGGTGGGCACACTCCTGCTGTGATATAATTTGCTGCCACAGGCTCAAAGGACAGGGCCAAGGGACCATGGACCGAAATCCCCGAAGCGGAGCTAAAATAAACTTGTTTCAGATTCTTTCAGGTTTCCTGATGAAATGCCAACCAACATATGGGTTACACATGGTGGACAAAGGAGGCGACCCAAGGACTCAGGCCTTTACTGCTGGCCATAATAATATAATATGGCCATGTGGTCACTTTTAAATGAACACTAGCCATGATTAGATATATTTTGATTAGAAATTTCTAGCCAGCTAATAAAATGACCAGAGCAGTTAGGATGATGGATGCCTATATAAATAGTAGTTTCAGACACATTTTAGTTTAGCACAACCTCAATTCATGTCAAAAATTCTTATTTGGATCTGTACTCTCTAATTATTTCATGGTTTGTTTAACTCAGCAGAGGATAATCAAATTTGCTGGTTGTATGTGAGCAATAGTGCCTTCCTGGCCACACTCTAAGGGCCATAACATTTTATAATATTTTTGTTAACTAAAAACTATGTACAACTAAGATACCCGCAAAATCCATTATTTAACATTTTAATAATATAAAACATATTAACCATTATTTTTGTTTTAAATATGTAAAATTCCATCATTTTAAAGTGATTGTGTTTTTTGTTTTATGTAGAATGCTATTGTATAAATGCTTTAATTTGAAGCTATTTTCTAGAAGGGTTAATAAAATATTGTGTCTTGCTGAGGCATTACCAGGAATAACTTTTGGTTATAGAGCAAAGATATATTTTTCTTTAAAGAATTTGGGTACTTTCTTTTTAGAAATTCAGAGAGTTCTTTCTTGTCAAGTTGTGCTGCGAAGACACCAAGGATAGGTTCTGGGGTTTCAATTCTGAACACAGAATCAGGTTTACTTACTGAAGCAAAAGGTAGGACTCTTGGGCCTTAAGGATTATTCTTGAAAAATCGGCAGAAGCAGTGCCTCTGGCTCACTGTCTGTACTGTGGGCAGAATGTCCTGTGTGTCACTGTTTGCTCTGGGCCCACTGCGCCAGAGGAAGATTGGTGGCAATACCTCTTGGGCTTTCGCATAACAAGATGTACATCTCTTGAGGGTATCCTGGTGAGCCATGCTGCACATAAATGCATTCTAATTAAATATGCTTCTCTCTAGGGGGAGATGCCTTCATTATAGGGACTCACTTCAGGGGAATACACATAGGTGCACAACCATATGTTAGTGATAGACACCAGTGCCTGTTTGCAAGCAAGCACACATGCCTTACCCCGTCCCTGCTCCCATCTCCCATCTTGCTATCCAGAGACTCACATGAAACAAATCTCTTGAGACTGAACATACTTTCTGATATGTGAAGTTAAGCCCTTCATAGACACAGGCATCTTTCCATTATGAGTGCAATGAAGAAGTTTCTATCTGCTAAAATTTCAGGGTGCCATTGCTGATTGAAACACCTGGTACAATTTGGAGTTCATGAAGTTCTCTGATATTAAAGATAATGAGCACTTACCGACACAACCAAGAAACATCACTTTGAATAATATATATGGATTAGAGAAGGAAACCAAGACTGCATCCAAAAGGTCAAAACATTGCCTTCCTCTTGCTTTTTTTTTTTTTTAATGAAAACTGACATTGGTGGCAAACACTGCATCAGACATTAAACTTGCACACAGATACATTAGCCAGTCTCTGCTAAAGAAATAGAGGAGCAACTTCTAGAAGATTCTAGAAGCACATTGGAAGAAGTTCTGTTGCCTTTCTCTCCTGTCCATTCAGCATGAAAATTGCTCATGTGTAGCAAATGACTCACGCATCCAGGTCAGACTTGTTTTCTTTCCACCTCTAGCATGTGGTATGTGAGGAGAAGTGAAATACTGTCTGTGGACTTTGCTATAGGACACTCACACTTAGCCAGACAAAGAAAGGAACCAACAAGCACACATTAAAAAGTTGACATATAATCATACTCATAAGACTTTTTGAATTATTACAAAGCAGATTCTGATATTGAGAATTTACTTTCTAAACTCCTATCTTTTAAAAATCCTTATTTTCTCACATAAATTTGAATTAAATTAGAAGAATTTAGACTCAGGTGAGGAAAAGAAATGATTGCTATGATTATGCACAAGGAAGATGTTCAATCACTTATTCAGTTAACAGACCTGCTATTACAGTGTTTTCTATTTCGATGGAAGACATAGCAGATTTATTTGTCTGATACTGCTAATCTTTCTACTGTTACATATTTAGGTGTTGTGCAAATTTCTGAATTTTCCACTGGAGATAATGTCCAGAAACACATGATCAAATTGCATTTTATGCCTTATTCTCATGTTAGAATTTGTTTGGGCTCATTCAGGGAAATTTTTTGGGTGTGCATGCTGGTCCTTAACAATGAAGATACACTAAGTCTATTTCAAAATGAAACGATGATCTTTTAGTTTCACATTCACTTTTTCTTTTATTAAAAAGTTGTCTTGCCCTTTGTCCTCAACTAAACAAGTATATTGCAAGAATTTTATTTCTAAGTGAGTGAAAAGTAATCAAGATCATTATGAACCAAAATCTTTGGTAAGGCAAGGCAATGAAGCTTTTGGCCAATACCTATGGGACTGCTGAATTATAAAAAGTTTGTTGGCTAAGCTGTATACATTAAAAATGCTCTGCCTTGGCATGTCATGGCTACAGTTCCATTTCTTCCTTAGTGAATTCAAGTCTGTCTTCTAGATCTGTACTCTGAATTTTTGGAGGGCACTTATGTGCACTTGTTGAAGTCCTTGATCTAACATAACTGGTGTTTCATTTTCTGAGGTCAAGACTGCCAAATGGACTTGATTGGTGTCCAGACATGGGTAAGCACATACATATATGTCGGCAATGCTGGCAAAGCTGAATACTGGGAAGGGTTAGTCAGGGGCAATGGGGAAACACAACCATGATGGAGTTGTGGCCACAGCACATTATGGAATGCATGGGCTCTGATGCTGACAATGAGCTTCAGGGTCCTCTCTCATCCCTCTTTGGTCTGAGGCACTTTTGTCCCCAAATCAGCACTAGGGATAAACTTTGGCCTCAGAAGTGATGCATTTCATGTTGAAGCTTCAGTTGGCTTGATAGGATGTTGGGAAAGAATAGGGAACAAACTTTCAATGAGTGAATCTTAAATCATACCCTACCAGATTAGCCTATTAGCAACATTTTTTAATCAAGGTGAAGATTACCCTCTTAAAGGTAAGCAAGGAAGAAAAGTAAGGAAAGGTGGTCCCTGTTCTTGAGAATCCTTGGAGTCTAAGGAGGAGATTATGCCGAAGAATATAATCAACAATGATAGGAAACCAAAATCTATGTAATGAAGCATAAAGTGTTATCCTGTTTTTTTTTTTTTAATATAAAAAGCCTCACTTCTTATTCTGTTTCAGGGAGTATTCTGCAGCCACGGTGGCTATGAAAGATAGTTGAGTTTGAACCTGAGAACCAGGCAGACTGGCCACTAATCTGGTTCTCATTTCTTGTGAGGGTGAATTTGGCAGAAATCTCTAGGCTTTCTAAAAACTTAGGTTTTTAAATCTTTTAAATGGAACCCAAAATAGTGGTTTTTTTTTTGAACCAGGGACTGAACTCAGACCCTTGTGCTTGCCAGGCAAGTGCTTATTCTACTGAGCCATCTCCCCAGCCCCAAGTGGTCTTTCTTTTATAGGTTGCAGTAGGCATCTGCAGACCTTGAGGCTAGATGCACAGACTATGTGTCCTTGTCCCTGGAGACTTGCTGGGGGCCACTTCTGGGTAGAGGGAGTGAGAGTTTCCAAGAGGGTCAAGTGTGAATGTCTGGCAGTTGGAACCCTGTTCAGGTCCAAAGGCCAGGTCCTGGAACAGCAGGTAGACCAGTTGCTGTTAACCAGCTAAGAGCACAGAGGACAGGCTGCTGAAGGAGAGGGGCCTCTGCCACAGCCTGGGTCTCTGGAGGCTGGAAGGCAGCAGAGACTTCTTGGCTGAAATGTCCAAGGGTGAGACACCAGAGAAAACCTGCTGTTTTCTTGGCAAGCACCCAGTGTGCCTCTCGCCTGTGAGTGCTCACTGCATGTGTGCTACTAAGACAATTGGTCCTGTGGGTAGGAAATGCCATGGAGGCCCTTTAGGGAGAACCTGAGAATTCTGAGTCATTGGTAGAGGGCAAACTGGGGTTTCAGCTAGAGTCCAAGCAGGCTCCAGGAAGGTGGGTCCCAAGGCTTATGCTCTGATATCTGAATTGGAATATTCTGCCCCCTATAGAGATGCTCAGCCTCTCTGCTTCCAGCAGCTTAGGCATGGAGCCAACCCCCAGCTCCTCCAGACCTCAACTTACCTGGTAGCTCCCATTCTATGCTGATCTTAAGACTTACCTTGTCTAAGACCTTTTTTTTTTTTTTTTGGTGAAACCTTGCCAGATCGACACTCTTCTTTCTTTTCTTCCACCCTATAATTTTAGACTTTTAGACTTGCTTAATCATTGTTATCAATACTTACTTTAAAATAAAAAAAAATATATCAGGATAGTTGAGGATACTAATGTCACCTAGTAGCCAATTAAGGAGAAAAATGCCAGAAGGTGGCATTGGCTTACTTTTGGATGTAGGGACCCAGAGACACAAAAAGTCTGGCTCACAAAAAAAAGAAAAAGATGTGCTGAGTATTCCCCTCAGGGGGATAAGCTCTGAAACCTCCTTCTTTCCTGATTAAATGATAGGATGGGGTGACAGGTGGAGGGAGCAGGGGTTGTGGTTAGGGTCACAGAATGGGTAAGGCTGCCTGGGGCAGGAGGAGAACGGTGTTTTAGGGGATGTCCCAAATAGAGTGGGAGCTTTATTTTGGGAAAAAAATCCTTAAAGCTTACCCACAATAGTCCCCCTCGGAGAAGCGGCTGCCCGTGGGAGGTATCAGAAGGCTGCTCAACAAAGACTTCTGGCCCAGTTTCGCCATGGTCTAACCTCACTGTGAGTTGCGCATCTTCCCCTACTGTTTGTTTCTTCTCTTGCTCACTCTGCTAAATGATAAATCGACTTGGCAGGAACATTATGTTTCTATTCATTTGCTGGAGCGTGGGGCACACAGGAACCTCTCTGCTACATGTTAAATGGTAACACTGTGACAATGCGGCACAGACTGGGAACCAGGGGCAGCATTTGGAAAAGCAGCAGGAAGTCAGAGTCTGAAAATCACTCACCTCTGCCATGAAGTGGCCCCCAAACCCACTGCATCCTGTGACAGATTTGAATAGGTACATTATTCATGAGCTGAAAGGTATGTGCAAATTGAAGTGAAATCAAGCTGGGAGGACAGGAAGGAGTGTTCATCCTAGCAGCCTGAAGTGTGACAGTTCCCAGGGGCAGCTCAGACGTTGCCAGCGTAGTTATCCCTGGCCCTCCTCACCTGGGCCCGCTCAGCACCTGGCCGTGCTGCAGGTGGAGGGCAGAGGGGCCGATGCCAGATGCTGTCTTTTCAGGGTGCCCTTTGTTTTGTGTGTGTTCTTATCCTGGGATAGGAGTGGTGGTGGCTTTTGCTAGCCAAATCACAGGGTAGGAAAGTATTGATTTTTAAAAGAGATCATTCTGATTCGTTGTGAAAGGAGACTTGCTGCCATTAAAAAATAATCAGTAACATGAAAATTATGTCCATATCATCTTACTGTCTGGGTTGTTTGTCCTTGGGAATTCAAAAGGTGGTACACTGAGGACAGCAGGGCTCTAGCAAGTTGGAGAGAGTATCTCACATGGTCTTCTGTGTGGTCTCCCTGGTCTCTACAGGGTGCTGGCCAAGAGTGGACCCAGCACCTTGGGGACTTCAGGACTGCCCTGCCATCAAACAGCAAAAACACACAGGCTGAGCTCTGGCTGGGAGCTAAGGAGCCTATATCCAATGGACCCCAGAAGGGGACCTTCACGGCCCTCCTGGGAGGCAGGAGCCATGACACACAGGAAACAGGATAATTGTGAGCTCCTCAAGTTCTAGGGTGAACTGCTGGGGGATGTCAGCTTGCAGAGCTCTGGGGTACCCTGGGCTGATGCCTGGGTTCCAACCCTAGAGCCTGGTTGAGCTGCCAATTGTCTTTGTGAACTGAGGAGCCAGCACAGCACAGGTGACTTTCGAAGGCCTTTGGAGGGGCTTGTTTCCATGTCTTACTTAAAGCTGCCCTGCCCCAGTGCAGATGATGTGGGTGTCAACCATTCCTTACATTTCAGAATTCTGAAAATGTCTGTGGAGCCCGTTAGGTGATCTTCATGGCCAGTGTGTCTGTTTCAGAGGTAAGGATTCCAAGACAGGGAGGGGCAGAGAACCTTGTACATTTGGTGGGAGCAGGTCTGGACTTGATCCTAGGAGGGAGCTGGGAGCCCCTTGCCACTGCCTCCAGGCATGAAGGATCCAGAGTTTAAGAGCCATGCCCCTTCATGCAGTGTGGGTGTCTGCAAGAATCCTGGCTCCGCCGTCTGCTCACTGCCCAAGGGTCTGCCTCTTTGTCTGTGCATGAGGTGGGAGCACCCTGCTGAGCACCATTTTACTGCATGCCAGTTGGGATGGGTTGGTGTCTGCAGTGATAGCAACTGTGTTGATGATTATTCTCTAACTGGCAGTGTGCTGTGTACTTATTGGGCATTAATTCATTTAATCATCACAATAACCTGAGAGGGTGTACCCATTCCCATTGTAGAGATGAAGAAACTGAGGCACAGAGAGATGAAATGATTTCTTAGCAGTAGGCTATTTGCCAAAGCAGGGCCTGACCCCCAGCAGGAGGTCGGCAGGCGCTGCTGCTGCTGCTGCTGCTGTGTGCATGGGTGGCGCAAGGCTGGAACCACACCAGCCCGGTTCCCTTCCCTGCGAGTCTGAAGCCACACACTCAGGGCTGCAGCTTGGCTGAAGAGGATTTTCAGCCTCAGTTACAATGCAAAATCCCCTTTGTTTCTATTAAATCTTACCTCACTTGTAAGCCGTGGTGTCAGGGCCATGGGAGACTGATTCTGAGACCACCTTGCTGAAGGAGAGCAAGAGAGAAGAGACTCCCGAGAACACTGCTTGCAGAAGAGATAAGGCGCACTGCCCCCTGGGGGGTTGCAGAATTGAGGTGGGCATTTTGCAAAAAGGGAGGATGAAGACCCATATGTCTTCCAATTTTTCCTGACTGCTGAAATGATTGGTATGGTAGAACCTCATTAGAGTTCATTTTCTGAGTGCTCTTTTCATGAATTGTTTTAGTGCTGTGATATGTTGGGAATCAAAGACTAATAGGGCCCCTTCGACAAATGTGGAATTTAAAGTATGGAAAGGTCACTCGGCCAGACAGGCAAATGCAGCACCAGCACCCAGAATCCTGCCTCCCTGCCTGAGCACCATTTATTTTCCTATCCTCTGATGAACTTTAAGAGGAGATGCGGCATGCAACCTTTGCAATCAATTTTAAAATTTCAGTGTTGATTCTCCCCCATGGCTCCAGCTTAATAGTAAGGGCTGGGAGTCCTTCTTTGCTAATTTTGGCACCTCTGTGGGCCCTTTCTGGTGGATGGCTTGTCATCTAACTTGTAGTTTCCAATCTCTTCTCCTGAAATACAAGCTTAATGATGCTTCCCTGCCTTCTAGATAGGCAGTGAGGGTTAATTAGATCATGTTTGCATAGGGCTTTGAAGATGAAAGCACCATATAATTGTTATTACATAGCATCTCTTCAGAATCCAGGAATGCTTCTACTTCAGGGAAAAGTTGAGCATGCCTTCACTTGTCTCGTTCGCTTTAGGATAAAGCTTGTCAGGCACTGGTGAACTAATGATACTGTGTAGCGTACCCTGGATTGAACAGTCAAAACAAACAGCAGCCACTAAGCACACCTAGGATCACCAGGAAGCAGCTGCTGGGGGCTTGGTGATGGAGCGAGCCCACCCATTCAGCTGAGAGCTGCCAAGTAGCACTCAATTACCAGATACTGCCACGAGGGAATGTGGGTCATGAAGGGAGCATCACAGTTCCATCGATGACAGCAAAGTGCTGCTGTGGGTGAGAGAGGCACACAGGACATTTTGGAAGAACTGGACGGCAAGATATGTCATAGGAAAAATGGGTAAGTAGCTAAGCAAACATTCATGCTTAATCATGTTTGAAAGTTAGTTCAAAGATCTCCTGATTGGCCGCCTGGCCTCTGGTGTGCTTTCAGTACATCCGTCTGCATTCTTCCCATTGTCAGACACATGATATTTTTTATTGTGGCAAGTCTATGGCTGTATCCATTTACAATTTTATGTTCGAGTCTACATTCCAAGGGGAGGAAAATTAACTTCCATGAAGGCTAGAAGTGGCAAGGATTTGTAAACATGGCTTAAAACCACCATAGTACTCACTGCATGCTTGGTGACTGTCGAGTGGGCAAATAAATGAACAGCTGTTTGTTTTTGCTATTTCCAAGATGAGAGGAAGGCACTCTAACAGTGGATTAAAAATTTATCATTTTCTTCAACACACAAAAGATATTTGTTTATTTTTTTTAATGTTTACAACTTATGGGAAAGTATGTATTTCTTTCATTTTTCTCATAAAACCACATTAGATTATTGGCTGGAATTGATAGCTGTGAACTTCGTGTCTTTAGGTGTCATTTTATTTTTCATCCGGTGTCCAGATATATCTACTTGTGTGAGCGCTGGTGAACGGTGGCTGTTATCTGGAAAAGCAGGGATGAGGTGGTCAACGACCGCTGACCTCTTAGTTCTTCACCTCATGCTCAATACCACTGCTGGGGCAAGTGAAACCAGGTTGCAAAATATTCTTGTAAGTTTCTAAATTGTTCTGAGGGCCCAATAAGAGCAAAGCAATCAAGAAGTGAAAACCTTGATGCTGAGATGATGCAAAAGCCCCCTTTTCCTCAGTATGCTGCCTTCAGTCCTCTGCATATTGTACATATACTATCATCTCTAAAAATCATCTTCTCTTCAGACCTTACTCTTGACGACCAAGTAAAAGCTTTCCAGGCTCTTATTTACACAGCCTCAATACTATGACTTCTCTGATTTGATGACTGGGGTGGGAATCAGTAGAACATGAGAGTTCCATCAGTCTTCCTTCCTGTCTCTAAAGCAGCATCCCAGCTGTGGTTGAGGCAACTTAAAGCAAACTATTCTGATCACTGACAGCCCTCTCTTGCTTATCTTCTTTCAGTCAAAAAGCATCACACCCAAAAATTTCCGGAGAAAAGCACATACTTCATTAGTTTTTATAGGATACAATGGTTTCTGGCCTTAACAGAGCAGAGACTGACAGCTGGGATGATGTTGCTTGGGACAAGAGGGTGGGGCTGAATCCATGAGAGGGTGAACAGGACTGAGTCCCTGTGAAGGAAAGGTGTGCTGAGAAGATGGTAATGAGGTGTAAAACAGCAAAGGAGGCCAGAGGAAGATGCTGGAGTCAGATTCTACAAGGCCCTTCTTGCTCACTACACTTTAAGGAATAGCAAGTCATATCAGGTAAGAGGAACTTTAAGAGGGAAATAATAGAGATCACATCTATGACTGAGAATTATGATAAAAAGTAACAGCAGCAGATGGGATGGGAGACCATTTTCAAAGGAGGGATGGAGGGAGGGAGGGACAGAGGGAGGGA
>NDGM011077982.1:0-17684 GCA_002564305.1 Octomys mimax
CAGGTATTTTCCATCTAGTATTGATATGTTAAACTTTAATTCTCTACAGAATATGGAGAAAAACATTAAAAAAATAAAAAATATTTTTTAAAATATGAATAACAAATTACATATTTTTGCACAGAAATTTAGAAATTTAACCAGGGACATAGCTCAGTAGTCTAAGCATCCGCCTGGTAAGCACAAAGACCTGGGTTCAATTCTTGGTACTCCATGGTGTGCTGTTTTGGCTTAGCATCAGGTGATGGCCAACTTCAGGAGTGAGTCTGACCATCTCTTGGCCTTGGTTGACATCTCCACTTAACTACTTACCAGATCCACTATTTGGAAAATGACTGTCATTTCTTGGAGCTTAAATCTCCTCATTCTTTTTATGAAAGGTGCAGTAATGCCCCCTACCTGGTGGGATATTCAGAGGACTAACCAGGGGGTGACCTTGGGCCATAAGTGCTTGTCAGAGTGCTTAGTTTACTCACGAGTGATCTGTAAGTACCAACTGTCATATGTGCGCCACTGGGAGCCCAGAAGAGGACCACAGATTCTTCTCTCTTTGCTCTTCTGTTAATCATTTTTTTTTGTAGTCCCCCTGCTTCTCTGTTTTTCTTTCTTCATGACGGGGTCTCTCTACACAGCTCTGACTCACAGTGAACCTCCTATCTCAGCCACCCTAGCACTGGGATTATAGACGTGCACCACTATGCCTGGTTTCAGTGGCCCGGCACGCCCAGGACAGGGCCAGCACGGCATGTGGTATTGGGGGTCGAACCCGGGTCACTACGCTTGCCAGGCAGGCACCTAGATTGCTGAGCTATCTCCCCAGCCCCTCTACTGTTAATCTTTGGCTTTATGCACACTACTGCTTTTTAAAATTATTTTCTTTTATTTTTTTGTGGAACCAGGGATTGAACTCAGGCCCTTGTCCTTGGCAGGGAAGCGCTTATTCCACTAAGCCATCTCCTCGGCATCATTTTTTTTTAAATGCTCACTTTATAACTAGAAATTTGGGGATCATTTTACAGTAACCACAACAACACAAGTTGATACACTAAAAACATAGAGAAACACATGACAAAATGTCTATTTTTATTATTTGCATTACCTTTTAAATCTTCAGCGAGTAAAAGAAGTAAAGAAGTGTAAAATGCAGGTGTTAAATTCTGAGCTGAAAGCCATATTTCTTATGTCTGTTGTGATTATTAACAGAGCTTAGAACTCGGCCATAAGATCTGTACGTGGTACATTTCTTGGTGGAGTAAATACACAAGGCTGGCTATTTCCATTAAAACAGGTGGGAGAGCCAGTCAAAGCACCCAGGGACAGACGCCCGGCCCAGGCGACTTGGCCAGCTACAGTTTCAGGGAACGTGTTGCCCTTGGCCAGTTGTTAATTTTCCTTTTTTCATGAACTATCCACCGTAAAATGAGACCTTGGGAAAACATAACAGAAAAATACCACAGAGAACATAAAGGTCAAAAACAGCAATAGGAAAAACAGTGTGTTCTTGGAGTGGTAGCTACCCCACCCACCCTGCTGGCCTGTTAGGAATATTATTCCTTCCTCATGACGTGGAACAGTGCAGGACGTTCTCACAGTCCGAATTGTTACTCAGTGGATGAAAGGCACATTAGTGTAACAGTGTTCCTTGCCTAGAGGAAAAGATCTATGTCAGTAACGTGTCAGTAACATATCTGCCCATGCAGATCTACCTGTTGCCATCTGCTGTTTAGGACTGAGAAGAACACCCACAAGTTTTCCCAAATAGAAAACTTTAATTTCCCAAATTAAATTTTCTGAAATTATTATGATTATTCTGATCCAGATTGTGCCTAAATTCACTTTGGGAACTAGCCACTTTAAAGGTTACATTTTTATACATTTTGTTTATAATATGCACATAACAAGAGTTGATGAGCCATGTCACAGACGGAAGCTGGTGTTGGTGTTTCGCCTCTCCCTCCTAATGGAGCTGTCTGCAGTGTGCGCAGGAGACGTGTTTGGCTGCCAGGCCAGTGCTCTAGTTAGCCTGTGCCAGGCCCCTGCTGCTCCTGGCTCAGCTCTCTCTCTTCTCTAATATGACAAGGAGAAGGAGATGAAGTGGTTACTAGCACTCACTTGGATTCTCCAATGCTGTGAAATAAGAAATTCAGAATCTGCACACCATTAGTACAAGTTTCCATGGAGTTCACTCAAGAAGGCATTTCTTCTTGGCTGCTGAACTCTTCTGTCCATCCGTCTGTCCGTCCGTCCATCCATCCATCCATCCACCCATCAAAAAGCAGAGACTGACACTCCCTTCTAGTGCATGAGGAGGCTGAGTATTTCCTTTGTCTGCAGCTGCTTTTGTTTAGAGAACAGGACCAGCATAGAGCTCCCAGCTCATCTCAGCTGCTAGGAAGTCAGTGCAGAGACACAGAACCTGGGGCTAAGGTTGAACTCAGTGAGCACAGGAAAGCGCTTTGTAAATGGTAGCTTACGAGCCGGAGGTAAAGCTCTAGTCATTACCAGGCCTGGAGCTGCTCCCTTCCTAGACTGCACCTGTGTGCCGTGGGCATGCAGCCATGGCAGACGTCTCGGCAGCCTCACAGTGCCAGTTTTGAGTGTTGCCAGCTATCCCAGGGTATGCTCTGTGCAGCCAGAGGTTCATCGACACCATCTATGATATTTATTTCTGCTTCTTCGGGCTCAGCATAAAGTAGACAAAAAAGGAAAAGGAAACAAACTCCTTTCTTGTATTTTTTTTTCTTGAGTTTTAAAAATTATATAGATTTAAGGAATACAACATGATATTTTGATAATAGGACCAATTAAAAATACGGTCCCTTTTATTACAGCAAAAACACATTGCTGTCAACCCCTTTCTGAATAACTTCTCCCTTTAAGCAAGTTACCCATCATTCTTGCCACCTTCTGGAACAGTACAGGAAGCCTTACTATGAGGTGTGAATGTTGCTACAAGCTCTGCCCAAAAGAAGGGCAAACTGGTAGGCGCATTGGTGAGGTGCCCACATCAGCCTGTTTACAGGGTCTGGTACTCTGCGACTTTTGGCTCTAATCCAAAGTCAAAATGACAGTGAAAGGTTATAGTTTCAATCAGTCCTGGACAGCACGATGGCCCAACAGCACAACTAATGACACTTGGGAAAGAGGACACCAGAGCTGCGTCAGAAAGTGACAAATACAATGGGCTAAGTGTGCTCAAAGCTAGGAGGAGGACTTGGAGGAAAAGCAATGGCAATGTGTCTTTTACTATAGTAAATAAAAATAAAACACTTGCAGTATTTTGTGTCACACTTTTGCGTGTATAGCCGTAGTGAAATGATTACTGCAGATACGCAGCTGAGCATATTCACCGTTTCCCTTTTTTGGTAGTAAGGATACCCAGTCTCAAAACATTTTCAATATACAGTACAGTATTAATCATATACCACCTGCCTACACTAAGGCTGTAGACTTATCCTGCATTGTGAGAAACACAAGTTGCTTATTGTTTAAGCCAAGATGTTTAGTTATGGAAGCATTAATAAACTTAAGCACAATTTTCTGAGCAAATCCTCATTTCCTTATCTACAGAATAATTATGCTTGCATTTATTTTCTTTTTAAATTAGCTCAGAGTTACTATTGGGAAATGTTAATTTCTGATAAAACTCATAATTAGAGAAGCCAGTCTTTGGTCTGCTTTCATATTGACTTAATTTTGTAGACAATTTCAATTTTTATTTTTGAAAGAAAGTAAAGGAATTCATGAAAGCAGGGAACATGCATGGTGTTATGATTTGTGTTTAGTTGTCCCTCAAAGCCTTGTGCAGTCATTGGGGTGACTTCTAGAGTTTGTGATTAATTCATGATCCAACGCAGGGATTATGGGTGTGAGTGCTACCCCCGCCCTGGACTGGGTAATCTACAGACAATGTAAGAGGAGACAGAGGCTTGCCAGCTGTCGTGGGCTCTGCCCCTCCCTTTGCTCGTTGCTATTTTCTGCTGCCATGAACCTCTGCCCTTTACCATGAGCCACTCTGCCTGGGAGCCAGCTGAGTAAGAACTGAAACCTCCACTAACTGAAGAGCTAAATAAACCTTTCCTTTCTTATTTTGGGTGTCAGGTATTTTGTCCCAGTAATGAGAGAAAAGTAACGGAGACACGAGGGACCATCCCCGCGGGCTCTCCCCTGCCCCTGCCTGGCACCCCAGCTCAGCTCCCCAGCAGCTTCCTCCATGTCTCCACTCCTCATGCTTTCCTTCTGCTCTCCTCTCTGCATTGCCCTGGGCCTCTCTCCAGGCTGTGCCTGCTGCTGGCCTTTCTTGCTTCTGGCCATTTCCACTATGCCTGTTATAGTTTGTGTGGGTGCTCACCTTGTGGTCTTATTTCTATGCTTAAAACCGTGCCCTGAGTCCCAGCACTCTTTAGATAAAACCTAAAGTCCCCACTGTGATCACAAAATCCTCCAGGCTCACACTTCTCTCAGACTCACCTGCCTGTGATCCAGCATCCCAGAGCTGCTTCTGGTCCCTCAGCAATGGGGTTTTTTTTCCCTGGGTTCTTTTTTGAGCACACTCTTCTGCCTCTTGCTCCGACACTGAGCACTGTCCTTAAGGTCTCAACTTCACTGGCCCTGCGTTCTGTAGGCCTTCCCATCTGTTCTGTGCTCCTGGGCCTGGTTGCCACCTTACTCTTGCCATTTTGGTGTTACCCACCTTCCTATCCACAGGTATTTCCTTATCCCAGGAAGCTCCTTGCATCCAGGACCTCTGCCTGACCTCTTCTCCCAGCATCTGCATTTTTGTGGGGGAATGGAGGGGATCTGTGTAGGCAGTGAACAGCTATACCACCTCCTGCAGTCCAGAGAAATGCTGGCAAACCAATTTGTCCAACTCATGCCTGGCTTCTAGAACTGAGTCCTTTTCAAGTGATTCTGTTGGGGCTTGTGATAATGCTCACATTCTCTTTCCTTCTCACTCACTCTAGACCATCCGTACTGGGGCCAGGTCAGTGACAATCATGTCACAGAGCCCACCTCCCCTACCTGCCATGGTTGAGCCCAAGGACCTTTCTGAGTCCCTAGGCTCACTGCTAGGTCTTCGATGAGTTTTCTTCCCAGTGTGGCACTGCTGAAGATTGTGAGTGCCAAGGAGGGAGCAGTGTCCCTGCAGGCCGGGGCTGGGGGCAGTCTCTCTGGCAGGTGGTGTGGGTCCCAGGAAACTGGACTGGAGCAGGACACCAGGCAGAGGCAGTGGATGGGGTTGCCTCATGCGGGAAAGAGGTGGTGTGAGTGTGGGCTGTCTGTCCTCCTGCTATGAAATCTGCACAATCTGCTTCCTTTGTTTCTTTATCTTGCATGTGGAGATCACTTAGGCTATGTGGTTGAGTCTTTGTGAGTAAAAGCCTGAGAATAAAAGCAGGCGTGAAAGGAGGAAAAGGCTGCCCAGTGCCGACACGCCCCAGCCCCAGGATGTGTGTCTGTCATTGCTGGCTCCATGATATTGCCTCTTCTGCGCACTGCAGCTGGGTGGGAGCCAGCGTGGCCTGCAGCAGCTGAGTCGCCTGGTACTCTCATACCGCACAGCCTCCAGCCTGCAACCTGGCCTTGCCGTGCTCCTGCGCTTCACACAGGTCCTGTGTCCCCAGCGGGTAGACACGTCCCTTGGTTTGTCTGCTGAGAACATGTGTTGTATTCTGCCTCTATTCTGGAGGCCTTGTTTTAGATGGATACAATGGACATTTCACCTACAGCTTCATGAAACTGGGCAGAACATGAAGATGCCTGGCAGTTGCGTTTCATTGCTCTATTTGTGTCTGTTTCAGGTCGGGGGTCGAGACTTTGCCCCACAATGCCAAGGTTCACTACAACTATGCCAACTTCCTGAAGGACCAAGGCCGGAACAAGGAGGCCATCCACCACTACAGGACTGCGCTCAAGTAAGTCAGACAGTGGTGCGGCTGCTGTCTCAGGCCCCTGGCCCAGTGAGCACGTCCCTTCCCAGGGCCGGAGGCCTGGTTGCTCCTGACGTTGAACAAATCCTTCCGGTGGGGATAGCACTGAGCTGTAAGTCTTTGTGCTCAGCAGTTGGATCTGATATAAAAGTGAAGGGTCTGACCTGCTCCTCATGTGGTATTTTCGTGCGAAAGTTTGATTGCTAGCCAGGTATAGAGATACAAGCCTATAATCCCAGAACTCTGGTGGCAATGGCAGGAAGATGTGAAGTTTGAGACCAGCTTGGAGCCAGTTTGCGACTTAGCAAGATACTATCTCAAAATAGAAAATAAAACAAAAAAGTGCTAAGGCTCTGCAGAGGTCCTGGGCTTAATCTCCAGAACTTCCAAAAGCATTTTCATTGCTCTCACATTATGTAACAAAATAACACTCATTCTAATACAAATGTGCACACATTTAGCTGTTTAAAATATACTAGGAGGATGTATGGGATTTTTACTCTAATAAATTGTTAATGATACATGTTAAAGGATTTCTATCAAGATGTCCAAGTTAGAGATGAAATGCACTGAGGTTATATTAGACAGTGACACACACTTGATTACCACGTTAGGAAGGTGTTCACTCTGTGTGTGTCTGGGTACACATCTGCCCCACCATGCATTCCTCCAGTGGAAGGAGAGATGCCACACTGTGCCTTACACAGGCCTTAAAGGACAGGTACAGTGCAAATTCTGTGGTGCCTGCAGTGGGGAGTGGGTACACTGTCGAATCATTTTGCCTTTCCAGATGATTTTTCTCTAGAAGGTCATAGATTATATAACCTGACATAAAGTTGATACTGTTTTTTTGTTTGTTTTTCTTTTTCTTTTTTTGGTGGAACCAGGGTTTGAACTCAGGCCCTGGCGCTTGCCAGGGAAGCGCTTATTCCACTGAGCCATCTCCCCAGCCTGAAGGTTGTAGATTATAAAAGTGTTTAACTTAACACAGAGAGATTGCAGTGTGGATCTGGCCCTAAAGTCCTGGATCAAGGACTGCATTTGGACTGTGGCAGTGCTGGGAGGGGTGGGACCTTCAGGTCATTGAGGGTATGCTGGGGGAGGACCTAGCCCCCAGTCTTCTGCTGCTTTGGGTCCTGTCCTTTGCCCCTCTTGTAATGCACTGCCTCCCCATGGTCCCTAGCACTGGGGCCAATCCTGGACTAACACCCCGAATCCTAAGAGCCAGGACATAGTTTTCGTTTTATATATGACTGACTCACGTGCCTTCTTAGTGTGACAGAATGCTCACCAGCATACAGGATGGCCTGAGAGTGGGACAAAGTGGGCAGAAGTGGGACAAAGCTACTCCTTCATTAAATTCTGTCTTAGTTACCTTTCTTGCTGGGACACATCACCCAAAGTTAAAGGAAGAAAGGTTTATGTAGCTTGCAGTTTGTAGGAGTTTCATCATCGTCTGGTGTGGAGACAGGGGTCTTGGCAGAGGAGAACAGTTCTTGCTGGGCAAACAGTAGCAAAGCAACAAACGGCAACAGTTCATGGCAGCAAAGACCACAAACACAACAAGAGAGTGAAGCCCTGTTCTGTCACTTATGTTGTATTTCAGCTACCTCTAGGATGGATGTAGCACTCACACCCTTAATCCCAGCATTGTGCCATGAGTCAGTCACAAACTCTAGATTTAGTCACCTCTGAAAAGCCTGCTCCCCAGTAACTACAAGAGGCTTTGGGAGACATCGAGATACAAACCATAATGAATGTTGTGGCACTCCCGGGAGGCTTCTGGACCTTCCCCGGCTGGCTCGCAAGTGGCTAATATCTTCCAGCGTCCTACTGCAGATCCTGTGCATCACATACACCTGCTAGATCCTGCTTTTCCCAAAAATGCTACTGGAATTGTTTCAGTACTTAGTGTAAATCATTGTTAGGGCTAGCCAGATAGCTCAGTGGATTAAAGCACCTGCTTAGGCAGCAACGGGGACTAGGGATTTGATCCCCAGCCTGCCGTGCCAGCCCCACCCCTCAGGTATGCTGAGACAGCAAATGAGACTGCGCATGGTGGCATGTGCCTGTAATCCCAGCACTTGGGAGGCTGAAAACAGGAGGATCACTAAGAGTCCAATCTGTGTAGTGAGACCCTGTAGACCTTGTACTAAAAAAATGCATTAAAAAATAAATACATTATTGTTATGTTCTATAGAAGTGTATTGTTTATCCATCTAAATTTTTTAGACTTTAGGACCTGCTACTTAATGTATAAAAGTTTAATATATGTATAAAATTTTAAATCATATGTACTAAATTGCTATGAAATGCTTTTTCACGTATTTGAAGAGATGAGTCCCAAAGGCATAACTCTAACGCAAGCTTTCTGTTGAGTTTTTCTTAAGAAAGAAAAATTAATTTTAAAGATTGAATAAGGAATTATATTATTTAACTGGTAGGAAGTTTCTAAAATGTTTGAAATGGTTATCTCTGGTTGGTGAGATTATGGTTTGATTTTTTTTCTTTATAAATTTTTGTATGTTCCAGGTATTGCACAATGTACTTGGTATTTTTGCAACAAGAAAATGTCACTTTGTAAAGACATATCCTTTCAGAGAACACGTAACGTGTATTGTGGCTTTAATAATTAATCATTGTTTAGCAATTTTAGATGGTATTCTTGAAGGGAGGAAAAGAGCAGTAAGTTTGTTTTAAAAATACTGGTGGAAAGAAAGTGTATTGGTATCCTTTAAATTTTATTTCATTATAATGATTTCCTGTCAAGTTCAAACACAAAAATAAGCCAGACCCTAAGGCACAGCTTGGGGCAAAGGTAGAAATTAAGCCCGATTCCCTGGCAGGTGATTTTACCTAATTCTAGTAGCTGGTTGGCTGTTTCCTCTTCTTGCCTGTGGAGGTGAGTGTTTGCCTCAGTAGCATGCTTCAGGAAGAAGCGAGTCCCATGAGAAATGAGGAAAACGACGCAGACAAGAAATATGCAGTAATTAATGCTCTCAGACCAGATTCCAAGTGCTTCTGATGTAAAATACTGTTTTGTATGGATGCTCCATGGTGATGTTTTTAGTCGATGTGGACTATCTGTTTTCATGTTTAAATAAATTGTCACCTCTTCTCATGGAGAGAGCAGGGAAACACCAGGACTATTCACCATCTTGATGCTCGCTGCCTCCGCGACTGGAAGACTGGCCTTCGGTGGAGATGGTCCTTTCTGTGGCAGCAGCCGCGTGGCTCCCCCTGGGCGGCTCCAGCCCTGTGTAACCTGAGCGTGTCCTGTGTTTGCTGTGTCAGCGCACAGCAGGAGCCTGATTAGGAAATGGGAAGTTAGAGGCAGCATGACTGAAATCGGTTCCAGCAGTTGTCATTTTTCTATTCAAATGTATAGATACCAGGTTGAAGTTAGCCTGGAGGCTTGTACCTCTTTTTAGCTGCTTTGCAATTCTAACAGCAGCATAGTGTTAAGTTGGTAACTATATACAACATAATCTTTTAATTTTTTTTTTTTAAGTAATGTGGAAATGCTACTGACTTCTCTCTTTGGGTATACTTCCTGTGTTTCTGTAGGGCAAGAAACACCTTCCCTAGACACTGCTATAGCTATGGTTGCATGTGCAGGTTAGGACCCAAAGCATTAAAGTTGTGGGACCGGGGCTTTTCCTTATGTCCTTCCATGCATCTCCAGAGCTTTCTGGTCATTCAGCTTCTCTGGGGATAGCTCCTGGCCCACCCCGCACCGTGGGGTGCCCAGCACTTGTTCTGTTCCTGCACAGAATGCCTCTTCCAGTCACCCCAGAGGAGGAGTGGCAGCTCCGCCAGAGTATGAGGTGGAAGATTGGGAGTGTGTCCTTGGCCACATGGGTACTGTATCGTTATCTTAAAAAGACAATTAAAAGGGAATCACGAATCATGCATTCTTAAGGGCATACTTTCTTTTACCCTGAAATTTCAAAGGTACTTCCCATTAAAAAATCTTCCACTGTTAAACCAAGTCCACTTCTCTGAGTAAGAATCTCCTGATTAGAATCTGCAAAAACCACATCCGTAATCCAGTGCTATGATTAACGGTTTTGACGGTTTAAAGTAGAATAAAATTTTAAGTGTATTTCCAAAGTAATTTTATTGGACTGAGATTTTTGTGATGTCTCTCTAGTTTTTTACAGTTTTGTCATGTGCATCTAATTCAACAATTTTTTAACACTTCCTGTATTTTAGTATTTTTCGTAGAAACCACAATTGTTCCCCCCACATCTTTTATGAGTTTCCAGAATATTTCATTATGCTATGTGATTGTAGTGAATACTACCACTGACCTGTACGTCTTCTGAGGCCCTCCACTAGAAAGTGACTTCTCACAGCAGGAGGCTTGGTGCCTTTGGCCCCTCACTGCAGCACGGAAGATAGTGCCAAGCTCGCAGCACCTTGCACATATGTGTGAGTGAGATAGTAGTACACATAAACATCTGTGGCTTAAAGTACCTGAAGAAGTCTTTAAATGGTAGCTGAGGAATAGTGTAAATACTACAAGCTGTCAAGTATACAAATCGTAAATTATTCCTACCAAGTATGCATCCACCTCCAGACTTATCTTCTTCTTCCTGGGCACCCTGTGAATGAGGCATGAACATGTGGTGATTAATTTTGTCTTGGGCCAAGATATCCAGATTATTCTAGATCTTTCTGGGTCAGTGTTTTTCAGATGAAATTTCATTTAAGTGAGTACACTTTGGCCAGAGATGGTGGTAATGCCTGTAATCTCAACAGCACAGGGGGCTGAAGTAGAAGGATTATACATCCAGCCCAGCCTGGGCAATTTAGCAAAAACATGCTCATAAAAGGACTGGGGGCTGGGGAACTAGCTCAGCATGAAGACTTTGGGTTCAGTCCCCCCAGTGCCATGAAGAAAAGAAAGAGATATAGATTATTCTGAAACATAGATTATACAGAACTGCCCCACTGAGTCCTTCAGACTGAGAGAAAAAGACACCTGGAAGGAGAGGGCACACCTCCTCCTGCCACACACTGCCTGCACCCCATCAGAAGTCCCTAACGAGTTCCTGCTAGTAAATTCCTCCAGCACCTATAGAGATCCATTGGTCTTACTGCGAATGGTTCTACCCAGAGAGACACGACGACAGAAATGAGGAAAGATAGAGGAGAAGACACAAGCTGGGCTAGTGGTGGCTAGTCTGCCTGATGGGCAAGACTAACTCAACAGACAGCAAAGTGATCCTTTATTTATACTTTTGCAAAGTTTGTAGCACATGATACAAGGTTGCCTAGCAACTCATAGCTGACCTGAACCGGACAGGATGTTTTTCTCAGGACTGAGGTAGCTTGTTTGCTTTAGGCACTGAGGCCCAGTCGTGCCTAAACACAGTTGATCAATTTCCTAGTTTCCTGCGGATCCCAACAAGTGCCAACCCTGGCCACTTCTTCTTTTGTCTGCCCTACCAATGTTGTTTTCTTTGTTCTTGGGGTACTGTTGTTTCCAAATTTGCATATTTCTTTAAAGTCCTTTGCACCCCCACTGAAATGGCACTTTCCTGTTTGACTATTCCATAGTTACTGTCACCTTTGGGCAGCCATTGGAGGGAGACTCTGTTTCTGGGCCCCTCCTCTTGTCTAAGGAGCTCTTCCTCCTTTCGCCCTATTCTAAGCAGCAGGATGTCTTGGAAAGTCAGCTTCCCCTCCGCTGCCAGCCCAGGGGCTCTGCCCAGGCACTGTTCACTGCTCCTCAGCTCCTGTGACCCCACTGCCCACTCCTGTTTTGGAAAGTTCTGTTTTAGTGCCTTGTTTTCAACCAGTACTGAATTGGTTTTATCCAGGAAACCCTTATTAGAGCAGCTCTCTTCCCTGCCCCGTGTCTGCTAAGTCTGCGTCTCTTCTCCGTCATTTTCACGTGTTTCTGAAGGGTTCCGTCCCCTTCCAGAGCTTCTGGGGCTGGACCCTGATCAGCTCTCAGCTCTCCCCTTGCTCCGTCCCATCCCCTGGCTGTTACCACCATCTGCCTGCAGGTGGCCTGCTGGCTACCTGCTGTCCAAGGCTGCAGCTCTCCATTGTCTTCCTTCACTCCTTGGTGCACATCCTGCTTCCGTCCACCCCGCTTATCCCTGGGATGCCTCCTCATCCCTGGAAGCCCCGTGTTGTTGCGGGGCACCTGCTCATTTGTGTCCCCAGGGCTCCTTTTGTTCTTGTTACTGTGCACGAGAGCACGTTAGTTTTCTTGTTTCCTTTTTACCTGAAAGCCAAGACATCTCTCCTTCCTGTTCTGAACACACTGTAGGTGCTCAGTTAATGACTGAGTAAATGCAGTACCTAAGGTCGCAATTACAAGAGGCGTGGAGTCAGGAGACAGCTCCACAGTGACACTGGTGTTTAGGGGAGCACAGGTCTTCAGGGTCCTGCATTCCCACCCCCAGGCCCCACTGTGTGCCAGTTGAGAATCCTATTTTAGTCTAGCGAAATTTAGCTTTTTATAGTTGAATTTAGAGGTGGATGTTCAGAATCCGAGCCCAGGCTCCTTCCCCCTAGCCCCCTCCCCCAGGGGGTTATTCACTACCTTTGTCTATTGATTAGGAACACAGGTGTGCTATTCCTGCCCAATGGTGTGTACCTTTTCAAAATTAACCCTTCAGGCAGTGTGCTTTCAACTAGGCAGAGTTGGTATGAGGACCCCACAGCACAGGCAGGCTCTCACTCCAGAACCACACAGGACTCTGAGCCTCCTTGTGCCCTTGGAGATAGCTTTCAAACTGCACATGTCTGGAATTACATTTGGTGTTGAGCATGTTGGAAAAATTCCTGTGGTCCCTTTGGCAATGATTTGCTTCAGATGATGCAAGACAGGCTTGGGGTGAGTGCTGGTACAGAGTGTTCTGTGTTCCCAAAGCGAGAGGCACTTGACCTTCCCATCTGAGAACGCGAGCTCCATAGAAGAGAAGCAGATGGATGCAAGATGGCCCACGTGTTCACTGGGTTATCGATGAAGAAATAGCGGATGTTATCTTGACAGATGGGAGCAGCAGAGGAGAGTGTTATGGACAGTGAAAACCCTCCATGAAAGGAGGAGAGAGCTAGCTACTCCAGCCTAGTGAAAGCTCATTGCAGCCTTGGAGGGACCCAGGTTGAGCCACCCAGAGGGATGCTGAAGTACTTGTGTGTAGCATCAGGGTGTAAAGATGGACATTCCCACCCCACTTCTCATTGGTCACACAGGAGGTCCTTGCTCATAGAAGACAGTCAGCTATTAACTTTATTTACATAGACAAAGTATCTGAAGCACACACACAACTAGGCAGTCACCATAGCTTCTAATTCCACACCCAGTTACTTCTCCCCTCCACTAAGGTAGTTTGCTAACAGCTTGCCACCAAATTAGTTCACCCTGGTCCCACCAGGCCTTAAGAAAGGGTGATTGCATTCATCATCTCTACATAAAAAGCAGACAAGTGTTTCCAGTAAATTTCCCAGCATGAGAGTTGCACTCTCAGGAATCAGGAAAATTCAGCTATTGAAATGACTCAATTCCTGAGGATATCCAAAAGCCACAGCCCTATGCCATTGTCAGAAAGTGGACTGGGTGGCGTCTTGCGTCACTGTTTTTGGTCTTCACTTGCTGAAAGCCATATAGTTTTGGTGGCCCCTCATTGGATAACATGTCACATCTCCCTGAATTGCATTTGAAGTTTCATTCCCAAGTCTCTCTTTAATGGATTGGAAGCACAGTGAGAAAGAACACAAAACATAGCAACGCTTAACTTAAAAAAATACATAAAAATAAAAGCAAAAACTTAACTTACTAGATGTTAGAGAATTGCAAACAATTAAAGAAGAAACTAATAAAATTATCAGCACTTTAGTACAGGATTTTATCACATGAAGGAACCAGCGCTTTGAACCACTCTGTCAGCCTTGACAATATGCAGTCAACTACTGAAATGAAGTTTTACTTCATGTATGTTGTAGTCTAGTGCAATTTAGCTTTTATAGTTGAATCTGTTTTCCTATTCATGTTTTTCTTCTGGATTCTTTTTTTTTTTCTTTTTTCTTTTTTTTCCGGAACTGGGGATTGAACGCAGGCCCTTGTGCTTGCCAGGGAAGCACTTATTCCGCTGAGCCATCTCCCCAGCCCCCTGTGGATTCTTTTTCTCAACAGGAAATAGAAAGTAAACACCTGACCTTGTGTAGTTAACCTCAAATAAATTCATATGTGGGATGGAAATCAGACAAATAAATCAGGGTGGGTGGGCTCTGAAAGGAAATGCCAAACTGTAGCACATTGGACAATAATACTTCAACAATGAGAACCCTTATAAGTGCCCAGATGTTGAAAGATGAATAGCATCCTTAGCTGTTAACAGATTGTACGAAGTTTCAATCAGATGACTTAAGTAAAATAGGAAAGCAAGCTTTAGTTGTACGGTGCTGACGTCTGTTGATCCTTGAAGCTTCGAAACGGATCAGAGCACACACCTGCATCTTACACAGTGCTAGAAACCCCAGTAATTTCCATGGTCTGTGCTTTTCAGAGAGCCATAATGATTTTGATGCCAGGAGATGTGTTTTTCCACTGAATGAGAATCTCAGTAGCCAAACTTCCTGAGCACTGTTTGTCACTTTTATCACTGAAAACTGATTCTTACTTATATGATCATAGTTTGGGTGATTTGCTTAGGAGAATAAAAGGAAGAAAGTATTACAAAGTGGAAATGCTAATTCGGGGCGGTGTATTTACTCGCTGAAGTTTTAAGGACTCCAGAATTATTTGGGAAATAAATAGATTTAGAGGATCCATTGCTTTCTTGATACTTCAGAACATGTGTTTCTGACATGTCTTTTAAAAATGATCTGGCATTGGCTTCTTGAGCCTCCCTGTCCTCAACTGTAAAATTCTGCAGTGTTGTAATTATGGAATTAATTCTGAGGGCTACATGTGACCGTGCATGAGAACGTGTGTGTGCGTGCAAGGTGCCCCGAGCACGTCGTGGGTGCTTCGGGCCCTGGTTACTTTTCATTCTGCCTTCTGTTAGCCTCCCTCTCTGTCCCTTTCAGGTTATTGATGCTTGTTCTTTAGTGATCCAGCAGTGAGGAGAGGAGGGGAATAATGTCCCAACTCCCTACTTTTTTAATGTTGCTTAAGAAAGTGCCACTGGATAAGAAACACAACCCTTGGGCCCTGGATGTAGCCCAGGGGCGTAAGCACCTGGCTGGCAAGAACAAGGTCTCGAGTTCAATCTCTGGAAAAAAAAAGAGAGAGAGAGAGAAAGAGAGAAAAGAAGAAAAAGAAAAACCTACAAACCCTGAAATGCTCAAACAGATGTCATAATAGACAAAAGTATAAATTACCCTATACTTCAAAAAAAAAATTCTCTTCACTTCATAACAGCTAGTGTAGACATCAGAACCTGGTCTGTACAAATCTTCTCCAGATGGAAAAAATAAGCTTCCTCAATCCCTAGAACTAATTTGACAGCAGTACACAGTTTCTCTAAAATAAATTTTGAAAATTCAACTCATTGAAATAAAATAAATTTCCGTGAAATAATTCCATGAATTTAATTTTCATATAAATGAAGAATAAGACTTTGAGAGGGAAAATCTAGAGATGATTCACAGTGGTCTCTTAAAAAATAGGCCTGAAATATAACCGCTCTGGACCTGCTCAGTGAGTCCTCCTGAGGTTTTGGGGAGTGACAGAATCCCCAGCAGAACTTTTGTGACCTGTATCTGCAAAAGGAGGGCAAGAGGAACTTTGCTCAGTCTGACAGGGGCAGCATGGCACCACGGACATGGTTAAATACTCATCTTTCCAACAGAAAATTCCCTCCTGGGCGTTGTGGAGCTGTGTTAAACCCAAGCTAATCCAAACCTGGGTTTATTTAAAAAGTAAACCTCAGAATAAATTTTGTCCTTGCACAGTTCTGCAGTAAATAGGAGAAAAGCTGGCTTTCAGAAAATGTTTACATCTCATTAAAATTTTCACACACTGTTCCTGACCTGGTTGTTAAGAATCCTTTTGATGAAATTCGGCATGATTTCATAAATATCGCAACAGTTGTCTGTGATGAGATAAACTAATTAGAGCATGCCAGCAAGACTTCCTACCAGTGAGCAGCACCTACAGCTTCCTGGGCAGAGGCTGTGGTTGATGGAGGAGTCAGCAGGTCTCTGTGCCCCTCTCAGATGTGCAGCCCTCTCCTGCAGAGCCTTCTTCAGCTGCAGACTGCCCCCCTGGTGCAAGGCATGCTCAGGGCTCTTCTCTCTCAGTGCTTTTTGTGAATGTCCGCTGCCCCCCCTCCCGTCTTGCTCTAGGCGTGGAGAGTTCAGTGCAGGCTCAGGTTGTTTCTGACTGGAAGGTGTCATTTCTGCAGTGAGCCCTGATGTCCGCAGTGCTTCTTCAGATGAGGGGTCCTGGGTAAGCACAGAGACTGGGGAGCTGGGCTGAGCAGCAGCTGGCAAGGACCTGCCCAGCTGCTTGGCAGAGAAGGCAACACCTTTCCACAGTGTGTAGTTTCCCACCTTGGGGGCCTCCTGTGCAGGTCCACCTGTCCTCCCATGCTTGGCCTTGCAGACTCTAGAGCCTAAGTAGTGTGGGAAAGAGGAAATCTTAAGCAGCTATCTCTTCTGAGACCAGGGAGAGCACGGGTCCCAGACATGCTTCCTATCGATGCTGGCGCTGGAGCCTCTTGAGACTTTCAGGGATTGCACTTCCGGCAGACACCTCTCTGCTCTGGCTGCAAGCATCATCCTGAGCCCCTCAGGACCTTCCTGTGAGCATGGTGTGATGGACGGCACACTGGCACCCTTCACCTTTCCCATGGCTGTCATCTTCTCTGATTTAGTCTCTGATAGTCGACACTGAGCACCAGTCCCAGCAACTGCAGGGCTGGGTGTGTAGGGGCTGCTTTGGCGATGCTGAAATTGCTCACAAAGGGACAGACAGCATATGGGCTAGCCCTTCCTGCTTGGTTTTGCCTGAAAACCTGTAAATATCTTTCTCCTAACAGTCTCCAAAGCCACCATGGCTAGAAAGGACTTTCTAGCTTTGAGAGGATGAATCTGAAATGATTCTGTCCCTGGTCATCTCAGAGAAGCCTTCCAAAATGTCTCCTAGCATCCTGTCAGAGACCTTGGTTCTATTCCATGCAGGAGCAGGGGCGGAGGTCACAAAACAGGAAACTCTAGGTTAAGCAAAAATATAAAAGCAGCATAGTCTGTCTTCCTTGGCCTTTCAATTTAAGAACCAGTCTGTCCCCAAATTAAAATGACCTTCTTTCAAGGTCAGAACAGGGAGGCCAGCGTCGCATTTGATTGTCAAGAAGCGTGACAGGTCCAGCTTCTATTTTTATTACATGGGTATTATCTTGGCTCGCCTGTGTTCAGAGCCAGCTCACTCCACGGGCTTGCTCAGGGACAGTCTGCTGGTGACAGAGATGGAGCCACCCGCTAGACTGCTAAATTTGTCCTCCCAAATGTGTCAGGAAGAACGAGTTATGTAGCTATGCTGGTTGAGGTTCTGTTCAGTTTTGAAGTAAAGAAGTAAATGGACTCCTTTCCCTCTTAATCAGCATAAATTTGGTTACTTACTATCCCCCATGCTCCTTTATGCTTTTCTTTAGAATATTAGGAACTGCTTTGAATTTCATTATGCATTAGTTTTTTTTTTGTTTTTGTTTTTGTTTTTTTTCCGGTACCAGGGATTGAACTCAGGATCTTGTGCTTGCCAGGCAAGCACTTATTCTACTGAGCTGT
>NDGM011077985.1:0-14822 GCA_002564305.1 Octomys mimax
CTTCTTCTTCTTCTTCTTCTTCTTCTTCTTCTTCTTCTTCTTCTTCTTCTTCTCTCTTTCTCTTTCTCCTTCTCCTTCTCCTTCTTTCTCCTCCTCCTCCTCTTTTTTTTTTGTATTGAGAATTAAATTTAGGACCTTGCATTTGCCAAACTGGTGCTTCTTCACTCAGCTATCTCCCTGGCCCTTACTTTTCTTTTCAAGATTATATTTAGAAGTATAATCATTTGTGTTTCCATTTGGTTATTGATTACTGTTGAGATTAGGGAAGCATATTCTTCATAGCTGTTTTACTTTTTCTTTCAATTTAAGATTCTGTTCAAGTCAAATTCATCTTTCAGCAATGAAACTGATTCATATCTGAAATCATCTATTAAAAAAGACTCATTACATTCTTTGGTTTAGCACAGTCTTATTTTGGTCAACTACTTTAGGTGCATTTTATTTAACAATGACAAGAAGTCATTTTTCTAGTTGACAGTTGAGGTCAGTGAGTGAACTTGGATTTGAATTCTGGTGAGACCAGAATGTGGGAATCAGTGATAAAAGCTGTGAATGAGTGGGGCCAACAGCCAGAGAGGGTGCCTCACCCCATTGACCTCCTGAACTCACCTTTAAAGTGCACCAATTAGCGTGGAGAGGTAGCATCTCTTTTTTTTAATGGTCCAGGTAGTGACAACCAAGTGCAAGTAGTAGAGAGAAATGAAGAGAAAGCAAAACACTTAAAAAATTTTAAAGTGCTTAAATAGAATTTGATAAACTGACAGTAGGATGATTACTATATCAATGCATAGATGTGAACAAATTGCCACATGAAAATAAAAAAATGATGTCCAAAATTGGTTCGGCTGGTGCTCTTGCGGGAACAAGCATCCATCTTTTAAGACACAGGTCAGGTACTAAATATTTTAGGCCTCATGGCCCAAATAATGTCTGTCAAAACTGCTCAGCTGTCCTTGTAATGTGAAAAGCAATTACAGACAGTATGGATGTGTTCTAAAACTATTGATGTGCATTTGCTATTGGATAGATTTGGCCCCAGGCTATAGTTTGCCAACCGTAATAGAAGAGATAAGGTCTATCAAAGGTCTGTTCAATAGCTATGACATTAACTTCCACTCTTGTTATTTCTTGAATATGTCCACATAATGGAAATGACTCTTGAAGGATTTCACACTTCTTATAAAAAGTGAGGGATTCCTGTGTATGCTTTCATACCTCAAGGCATTATTTTATTAGGTATGGTAGAGAAACCTGAAATAACAATGAGTTAAGCAGGACAGGGATTGTTTCTATCACAGGTCACTTCTGTGTGTAAATAGTCTAGGTTAATATGGATACTCTAGGGCATGACTAGCTTTCCTTCACTTCATCACTCACCACCAGCATGTCTAGCTTGGAACCAGCAGAAGGAGGAAGCAGGGAAGGACAGGCATGGAACTTGCTTACTTCATTTTTGCACATAACCCATTGGTCAGCCTTAGTCCTCTAGCCCCATCTGACTGCTGGAGGGGCTGAGAAACAATACAGTAATGTGTCACTTAACAGGAGGAATTCATTTTGAGAAACTGCTTAAGTGGTTTCATTGTCCTAGAAGAACCTAAGTGTATGTATACAAACCTGGATGGGATAGCCTACTACTGTATACGTAGGAGATACAGTAATCTGTGTATCCTCTGTCCTGTTTGGTGCTCACTGTGATTGAAATACTATGTGGTCCATAATTGTGTTCTAGGCAGCCATGTGCCTAAATAAAGTTAGAGCTTCTATTACTTTAGAACAGATGAATGAAAACTGTGGGAGACATATAGTAGTCTCTGCTTCTCTGCTTTAACTTTGTATTGATAGAACAGTAAGAGTATAAAAGGAGTTACTTAAATTTTCAAGTTATACTTCATGTGACAGATTATATACTCTAAAGTCTTTGGATGCATCTTTGGAAACAAATAAAACAGGTATTTACTACATACTGTTAGATTATTGTTTGACAATTTATGTAGCAAATGACTTCCTATTCCTCTCTCTGCATCCATAACAGACTTTGATAATAAATCACAACTTTCTTTCTCATTGAACTCACACAGGACTTTAGGATCCTCTATGTTCTGAGATAGAGGCTTCTACCAGTCTGGCTGAGATGACAATCAGCAATAGAATTGCCTTCTTGGTTTAAAGTCTTACCATTCTTTTCTTGTGTGCTGACCTTATCTACAGATGTCAATCTGACAGTATATGAGTACATTATTTTCTTTGAAGTCAACTCACTTGACTTTCATCAAATTTTTGTTTTGTTCTTATTTTCAGATTATGATCTATGTCTCATGTTTATGATATGTGACTAATTAATGTTAGTCACAAACCAGGATTGTTATAATTTTATTCATTTCTCTTAATTCACTCAATTTTATAAATACAGAAGTTGATTCTCAAAAAAAGGAAAAGACTTATTTGCAGCTGTATGCCTAAATAATACTAGGTTGAAGCTAGATTTTAAAACCAGTTTCTATTCTAGGGCTTCTTGATCCAAGGTCAGATCAGTGAGTACAAAAGGTAATTGAAGTTAATAATAATTATGACAGCAACTGGGTGATATGAATTAGACAGGACTTCTGTCTCTTGTATTGTATGAAGGAGCTGATATATTTTTACCTTTCTCATTTAAAAGAAATGATATTGTGAGCGATCTTTGCTCCTGTATTTGGCTTCTTATAGAAGTTTTCAATTTTATAAAGTGGATTTGACATTGTCAAAAATAGATTTTGAAGGCTTCTTTCTAGGACATCCTCATTTTTGCTAGGTTATAAAGAGTGGTGCAGCTCTTCCTGCAATACTTTGGTATTTCTTGTCTCAATAATATTTCTTTATGTGAGTGAGAGCCAAAGTATCAAAGTATCAATTTTTGTATAGTATTTTCCAGATTAACTTATAATAGTGATTTTTAGTTTTCTTTGCTATCTTTGGACCCATAGGTGTGTCAGGTCATGTTGATTCTCATGTGATTCAGACCCCTTTGTTCACTCCAGATTTCTTATACTCTCCCTGGCAGGGCATATACCTAAGTTCTCCAGATGTATGAACAGTTTCTCAGCAGGTGTGCTACTTATACCTGCTGTACATGAAATCCTTCCACAAAGCCAGGTAAGGCTAGATTGTTCCAGGCTTTCAGAAACAGAAAAAAAGTCTCAGCAAAGATAAATGCTAGAAAGATAGACTAGAGAACAGGGAAATCTATTTTTAATGTCCACCTATAAGAATGTATCATCTTTAAAAAAACTTTAAAAATTGACTGAACTTTTCATAGAAACTATAATTTAGCATGCTATAAAAATGAATCTGGTACACTATACCAAAGGAAACTTTGATAAGGGACATCTCTTGATTCTACCATAAATTAGATGAATACATTTAAAAGCCACTGAATAATTTTGTTACTTTCATCTTTCAATTTTGGGGAAAGAACCTGAAAGGAGCAAAGTGTCATGATTATGCAAACAAAAGACAGAAAATAATTTGGCATGATGTAATTTAAACTTGAGCTCAGCTTTTTTTTATTTCCAAATATTGAGACCACTGTAACCTAGAGATCCAAAGAATGCAAAACTGTCATCCTTAATGAGACCAAGCTGAAGCCAATGTAAATTTGAGAAAGCTTGGCATCATTAGCAGACCCTTCCTGGATGCATGGCATCTAGTTTTATTTTGTTACTTCTGAGTTGGGCAATAATTGGCGTATTTATTCCAACCCCTTCTGAGAAGATAAGAAACTCTTCATACAACTATGTAGCTCCTGCAGTATGTTTATTTACTTAGTTCCTTAGAAAGTTTATACTTCTTTAGCAAATACTTAGTGAGCATCTACTGTGAGATAGGTAATGTGGCATTTATAGTTAGAAAATCCAAAGTCATAGCAAATGAAGAGCCTAACTTGTATTACGTAGGTGAGCAAATGAGCCAATGAAATTAGGACATGACCAGTTGCTATGGTGGCCTTGAGGAGGAGATGGTGATGGAACTGTCTGGGAAACTGTGAGATGTTATGGTGAAGCAAAGGTGGGTGAATATTTACAAGGTAAAACACAACACATACAAAGGCGCAGAGTTGAGAAAGAGCACATGCCACCATGTGGATGCTGTCACATGAGTGGGAGGGTGAGGCAGGAGTTGCATTTCAATAATCTGCCAATTTTTTTTTTTTAATTTTAGGGAGGGGTCTACAGTGTGTTCAAGGTCTCACTACTAGATCAGACTCATAGTGATTCTCCTGTTTACAGCCTCTCAAGTGCTGGGATTATAGGTGCAGGCTACCACGCCTAGTCTTAATTGCTGTATCAGTGTGCCCCTGCGGCAGGCAGATATGGCAGGCCCTGGAATCGAACCCCAGCCCCTATGCCTGCTTGCAAGCATTTTAATCTACTGAGTTATTTGACTGGCCCAAAGCAGCAAATATAAAGTGACCTTTTTTGGTTTGAGTAATATCTAAAGAGTCTTAGGATATCAAAAGGAACGCAGTTTAGTGCTCAGCCTTCAGAAATTCACCAAGGAGACACAGTTCATAAATACTGATATAAATTATAATCAGAGGAGGGTGTGGTAGCTGCAACAATAGAAGAAACAGCAAAATTCTGAGGCCAGGCATTATGCTGGTGGCAGAAGGATCCCTCAAGTGAGCAACAGCGCATACTTCCTGCTCTGTAGGATCACTCTGCATAGTGGGAACAACAGATACCCATCAATCAAGCACTTACAGCCACACAGATTTACTTACTTGTAACTGTCATGACTGTCACCCAGAAGGACAAGGTCCTAGAGAATCTGTACTTAGGACTGCTCTAATTAGAAGGCAGACAAAATTGTGCAATATTTACTACAAGCCCTTTTACACAGTCATTTTGCCATTCTTTAATTTTTAATTGAATTTATCCCTTGGACTCTTATAGTTCATTTCAAGGAATTCTAGCCCTGGAAACTCAGAATATTTGCTGATTTCATAAAAGACAACACTAGGGGCCGGGGAGATAGCTCAGTGGAATAAGCTCTTGCCTGGCAAGTGCAGCGTCCTGAGTTTAATCTCCAGTACCACACACACACACACACACCACTAAAAATGTCAACTCTTTACCCTTATGATTATCCGATAGTTTGAATATTTGTCTTGTGGCAATGTAAGTTAGAGCAGGAATATTGGGTTTTTCCCAATGTTTCCATTTGGGCAATCTTAGTTTTCTATTTGAAATTTAGAGTTTTAATATTTATTTGTTTTTTCTTTTGTGGCAATGGGGATTGAACCTAGGCCTTTCATGCTGAGCTACATTCACAGCCATTTTAGATTTATTTTTTATTATGTTGCTAAATTGTCCAGACTGAGATTGAACTTAAGATCCTCCTGCCTCAGCTTCTGTGAGTGCTGGTATTACAGGCTGTGCCACCAAGCCCGTTATATTAATAGAACTCTAGCAAGCTCTTATAAGACTAACCATACTCTTCCAAAGTGATCCATCATCACATTCCTTGGCATCTACCCAAATGAGCTGGAAGTTCATACCCCAGTGAAAACGTATGCCTGAATGTTTTCAAAAGTTTTATTAACAGTTGTCAAAATGTAGCCAAGCTATACCTTTCAATAGGTACATTCATAAACCATAGTAATCCAATCAATAGAATATTATACAATGCCAGAAATAAATGTGTTATAAAGTAATGATAATATGTAAAAAAACTAAAAAAAGATGTGAAAAAACCATAAATACACATTACTGAGGGGAAAAAAAAACTATTAAACATTCTGTGTGGGGCCAGGGAGATGGCTCAGTAGAATAAGCGTTTCCCTGACAAGTGCAAGGGCCTGAGTTCAACCCCCGGTTCTGCCAAAAACAAACAAAGAAAAACAAAACAAAACAAACAAAAACTATTCTATACAAGGGCAAGGAATATAGGGGCAAACACTTTTCACTCAATTTGCTAGAAATCTAAAATTTTCCTAAATGTAAGAAAAACAAAATAAGCATGCATTTTGCATAACTAAAAAATCTTACTAGGAAATATGTATTTTTCCTAGGGTACTGTATTGTCATAGTTATTTTAGCGGGAAGCTAGAAATGCAGTTTTTGAGGAGACCTATTCAGACATCATTCTTAACCTGAGTGTTCCCCAGACTGTTGAAATAATTTTATTGCAGTGTTGTCCTTCTGCTTCTCAAGGATGAAATGCATGGCCCTAGGAAAAAATGGTATTTGATTGCTATCATATGTTGAATTCATTTTTGTTCTATCTTTAAGTTCTATAAAAAAGAGTCGCAACTATAAATAAGTCCAATAGTGTAATCACATATTTATGGCAAATTGAACTTCAACAAGGCTGCCCCAACAGGTTAGGGGTGGATAGTCTTATAAAGGTGGAAGGGTGAAGGGGTATCTACCTATAAAACAATAAAGTTAGATCTTTAAGTTATCACTACAGAAGTTAGCTCAAAACCGATCAAAGATACATGTATAAGTGATAAAATTGTAAAACTTTTTGGGAGAAAATGGAGTACAGTCAACATCTGTAGATTAGACAATGAATTCTTAGATATGAAAGCAAAACCACAAGTGACAAAAGAAAAAGATTGCATTACATGAAGTGAGAATCTTTGTGTTACAAAGAATAAGTATAATAAAAGTAAAACCGGGAAAGCATTTGTCAATAATATATTTCATAAAATCTTTATAGAGTCTATCAAAATTCTTTCAGCTCAACAAGAAAATGACTATTCTTTCACAAACTTACTTTTAACTTATATATTATTTATAGATTTATCTATGTATTTACATAAAATAGAAATATTACAACACATTTATATAAGCAACTTTTTAAAAAATTATTTATTTGATAGAGGGTTTTACTACGCAGTTCAGACTCGTATTTTTTTTTTGGAAGCGTCTACAGGGTGTTCAGGGTCTCACTACTAGATCGGACTCGTAGTGATCCGCCTGTTTACAGCCGGCCTGGGAGGCCCGGGAATCGAATCCCTGGCCCCTGCTCCTTCTTGTAGACGCTTTAATCCACTCGGCTATTCGGTCGGCCCCAGACTCGTAATGATACTCCTGTCTCAGCCTCCCCAGCGCTGGGATTACAGGCATGCGCCCCCACGCCTGGTTTCCAGACCAGCACGGGGCACCTGGGTTCCAGGGCTCTCGCGGCAATGCGGCACAGGTGATCCAACTCAGGATCTTGCATTCACTAGGCAAGCGCTTATGCCACTGAGCTATCTCTCTGGCCCTATACAAACAAATTTTAAGTCACATTATATAACACATTCACGGAGACTTGCTGATCCTTATGTGTATTTCAAGAACATTTTTTATCCAAATACATCACATACACGTTTTACATCTGTCTCCATCATGCCTAGAGGGGCTTTTAAACTATCCCAAACTAAATGAGATCTGCCACTGACTGAATCCAGCGAGAGCATGTTGATGTCACTGAAAATGTCATGCTGTCATAAGTGCATATTTTCATGACGTTAGATCATCTTTGAAAAAATATTCTTGTTGAGTGTCCGTTTATGACCTGTACAAATTAACCACTTACATAACTATGAGAGATTATGTGAAGGAATAGGAAACAAATTTGTTTTAAATTTCTTTGTCTCTTTTAAAAAACCTACTCTGTCTAGTGGCCTCTATAACATCCTAAAATTAAAACAGATTGAGATTAAGGTTAAATCTGTCTTCCTTAAATAATGCTGTTACTCATTTTATGTAAAAATTTAATTGAGGAACTTCCTTTTGTTCTATAGAAAAACTGGCAGAAGTTATTCTCATGTCCAAGCTACTTGGGAAGGATTGATAGATTTATAATATGAAATCTTTTTTTTTTGATGGAACCAGGGATTGAACTCAGGCTCTTGTGCTCGCCAAGCAAACACTTATTCTACTGAGCTATCGCCCCAACCCAATTTTATAATATTAATTCTGCACATCTTTGAGCACTAGATAGTTTTTCGTTATCTCATTAATTTTAGGAATCACAGTGAGATTAATGCTTTGAATCCAAAATCATGGAACTTTCTGTTCAAAATTATTCTTAATTATTTTATGGCATTTGCAAACTACACTTTTTTCATTTTCCAATCCTTACCTGTTATTTCTAGTATGAGATAGGCATCATCAATTCAGAAATCTGACATCTGAAATGATCCAAAATTTTAAATGAACTTTGAATGAAAGAAGCTCAAAACAGACCACTTGTACTTTCCAAAACATTAAAGGGAAAACATTTCAGATCTCAAGCATTTTAGAATAAAGGGTGCTCAATCTGCACAGAAAAAAGATATTATTTTCCTCACTTTTCTCTACATAATATATATTCAAAAAATCTCATTTTTAGGTCTTTTAAAATATTTAATTAAGAAGTTTTTATCTTATTGCATTAAAATTAAAATAATGTTAAATAATAGTGATAATAGTTCAGGTTTTACAATTTTTCTAGAAACAAATTTTTGAATTTATATTTTGAAGGAAAGTTGTTAATTTCAATTTTTCAAAAGTATTGCTATAGAATTGCTTTTTTATTTCTTTCACACCTGAAACAAATAGACCTTTATTTTTAAAATCTTTCTGCTCCTTTTTGCCCCACTGGAGAACAGTGGTCTTCTTTTCCCCATCATTTTATATCTTCTATTTCATTCAAGTTTTACCACTATTAATTTATTTTTCCTCCTTTCTTGTTCTTTCCAAAATTTTGCAAAATTTATTTATTTAATATTTTCAGCCTTTTTCTTATATAATAAATGTATCCATAAGTACAGATTTTCCTGAACATACTTTAGTTCTATTGTACAAGATTTTCTGCAAAACTCTCTACTTTCTATTTATTGCTATATGATTTATAATTTTTGTTTTGACTTCTTTTGGTATACAGAGTAAACATGCAAATCCCAAGGTATTTTTAAAAAGATATACTTATTTTTTCTCTTATTATTAATTCTAATATGTTAAGATGACAGATTGTATATAAATTTGTGATTGTTATATTTTTTTGTTTTCTATAACAGAGTACATGATTAATTTCTGTGAGCCCTCTTAAATCTAGGTGAAGAATACGTATATTTAATTTTTTTAGTCTTTTATTTATTTGATACAGAGTCTTGCTACACAGCTCAGACTCATAGTGATCTTCTCAAAACTGGAATTACAGGCGTGCACCACCATGCCTGGTTTCAGTTGCTGGCAAGGCATGCAGTACTGGGGTTGGAAGCTTGCTCCTTGTGCTTGCCCAGCAGGTTCTTAGACTGCCGAGCTATTTCCTCAGCCCTGAAGAGGAGATATAATATATATATATATATATATATATTATATATATATATATAATATATATATATATCTTGCTCCATAAACTTATTGAATACATTATTACAGTCTCTATAGTTTTGGTTTAAAAATGACAATTTAAAAATGTCATTTTAAATGACATTTAAATGGACAGAGGGTTTGAATAGACACTTGTCTGATAAAATACAAAAATGACCAATAAGCATATAAAAGGTAATTATTCATTAGGAAAATGGAAATCAAAACTACAATGAGGCAACAGTTTACAGATATTAGGAGGACTGTTAAAATTTAAAAATAACAGAATATTAAGTGTTGTTGAGGAAATGGTGAAACTTAGTTTATTCTATGTAGAAGTCAACTGGAGAACAGAAAAATTATTTGCCAATTTCAAGGAATGCATGCTACAGTGTAGATGACCTTTGAAACATTCTCAGTGAAAAAAGCCAGTCATAAAGGGCCACATTTATAGTCAATGTCTAAAATAGGCACATGGATATAGAGAAAGACTGTTACTTCTTTAAGATTTAGTTTGCTATATATTAAGATTTAGTTTGCTATATATTTTCCACTTTGCTTAAATGAGCAATTAAATTACTATTCTGAGCCCATTTCTTTAAAATATATATTATTATTTATTTTCTTTTGTGTATTACTTTCTCAGTGTTTTAGGAAAATTTGCCTTACAAAAATTGGCCACCAGGGCCAGTCAAATAGCTCATCAGATTAAAAGCACCTGCAAGAAGGCACAGGAACCAAGGGTTCAATCCCAGGGCCTGCTGTGCCAGCCCCACCCCTAGGGTATGCTGAGAGGGCAATTGACTGGACATGGTGGCACATGCCTGTAATGCCAGCTCTTGGGAGGCTGTAAACAGGTGGATCTCTACAAGTCTGATTTAGTGCTGAGACCCTGAACACCATGTAGACCCTTCCCCCCTCCCCCCAAAAAAATTGGCCACCAAAGACAGAAGGTACTGACATACCAAAGAAAGAGGTGAATGAATCTAGAATTGTACAAAATGTATTTTAGTAGAGATTCACAGCTGAAGCATGTCTTGGGTGGTAGCAAGGCCAGAGGACCCCCTAAGCTAGGCAAAGGTGGTCTTCAGCTAACTGGAATGGACCACGTTTTTTGTCATAAACTAGTAACATGGCAGTGATCCACTGACAGAGAGTGTAGACATCAGTGTGCAGTATGAAATGCTCAGCTATCTTAAATTATTTATCCTTTAGGGCAGTGATGGTGGACATTTTAGAGCTTTCAGTGTTTCAGCCTGCTGAAGCATGCATGCCTATTGGTTTGCTGCCACCACTGTAGGTGTTGGAGGGGATACCAGAGTCAAGCTGCACCCTCATACTTGGCATCCTGTATTTTTCGGTGTTTTATGTTTTTGTTTTGAGTTGCATTACAGTGTTTTCTAATTTCCTCTATGATTTCTTGTCTGATTATTGGTTATTCAGAACTTTATTGTTTAATATCCACACATTTGTGAATTCTCCAAATTTTCTTCTGGTATTTATTTGTAATGCATTCTACTATATTCAGGGGACATATGCTCCATAATTTCAATTATTTTAAATTTATTAGGCATATTTCATGACCTACCATATAATCTATCTTAAAGAATGTTCCATGTGTAATTTGGAATTATGTGTAGTTTGTTGTAAAGATTTTCCTATAAATGTCTATTTGATTTTTGGTGCTATAGAAGCCTTCTATTTCCTTATTCAATTTTACTTTTGTTACTATATCAGTTTTTAAGGGGCAGAGGTGCAGTATTTGACCATTATCATTGAATTGTCTATTTCTGTCAGCTGTTTTCATTACATATATAGGGGCTGTAGTTTTAGAGGTAGATATAAATTTAATTATTATAAGTTTTTGATTAGTTGTCCCTTTTGTAATTTTGAAATATCCCTCATTGGTGACTATTTTGTTTTTAACCTATTTTGTCTGTCATTAATAAAACTACTTCCAAAATTTGACAATGACCACTGTTTCTTTTTGACACAGAAGATCTCTAATGAGCTAACATGGTGTAATAAAATGATTAAAAATAATTTTCAAAATATTGTACATCTTTTCTATGATAAATTTGTTGTTTACATTAGATGCATAGAAATGGTTATGGCATGTGTATCTATATTATCATGCTAATAAAAGTAATGAAGTACAGAACTTGAACAATTTTCCTTGCATGTTTTTACCATCATTAGAATTTTCTGCACACATATGAAATGTTTGGGTTGGATTCTTCTTTTGAGTTTAGATGGCACTGATTATAATTTAAAATAAGACATATCTTTATGCATCCACTGAAATGGATAGCTTATGGCACTTCTACCTGATTGAGAATTCATAACATACAAGGCTTGGTAAACTCTGTACTCAGAAAATATTTACTGAACTTCAACTACCTGTTGGCCTTAACTTCACATGTTAGAATACAGTAAAAGAACAAGACAGACATGCTTCATGGATATTGTATCCTAGTATGGAGAAAAAAGAACCTTAATGTGATATTTTGATTAACATAATTTTTACCAAGAAATAAAACATGATGGAGAATGAGGTGGGGATGTGGGTGATTTATAATTGGGTTGGTCTAGAAAAGCATCTCTGTGATAGAGCTGATGTAGAGGTAGGTAGAGTGATCCAGGCAGAGTCAAAAGCAAGTACAGATCAGAAATGATTGTCTTATTCACAGGCCAGTAAAAAGTCATTGTGTTTGGAGCACATTGAACAAAAGACAGTTGAGAAAGGAAATCAGAGAATAAATAAAACAGATATACCAGGCTATAAAATCCACAGCAGGAAATTTGAGTGTTGGTGTACATATACTCATAAACCACTGGGGAGATTTTGGCAGAAAGATGAACTCAAGAGATATGATGGATGATTTAAAATAATTATTTTGGAATCAGTCAGTAAACTAGATATCAGAGTAAGGCAAGGAATGGAAGCAAGAGATCAGCTCAGGCGAAGAGATTATGTGGCAACTGGCAGCAAGATGTTTGCATTAACAGGGGCCGGGGAGATGGCTCAGTAGAATAAGGGCTTGCCTGGCAAGCGCAAAGGTCTGAGTTCAATCTCCGGTTCTGTAAACAAACAAACAAACAAACAAAGATGTTTGAGTTAACAACAGAAAAATCAGTATAATTTGGAAGTAGAGTCAATAGAACTCACTAGTGGACTATATACAAAAATGAGAGAGAAAAGGCAAAAATAATTCCTAGGCTTTTCAATTTAAAATTGGGTTATACATCTTCTTATAATATAGCAATATTTTCTGAGATACAGAAGACTACTAGGTGTATGTGTATATGTGGGTGGGTTTTTTTTTTTAATGTTTTTTGTACAGGGTCTACAGAGTCTCACTGCACAGAATGGGCTCATAGGGAACCTCCTGTTTTCAGCCTCCCAAGCACTGGGATTACAGGCACGTGCCACCATGCCCAGTCTCTATGGGGCCTGGTTTTGAGGGTTAACTCTGTGTGTGTGTGTGTTTTGAATATGTTAAGTTTAGAGATGTAAATATTGAGTATCTAATGGAGTATGAATGGTCAGTTTAAAACTACAGTATAGAACTCATGAGGGAAGTTGGGCCCAGGCACAAAATTGGTAGTCACTAGCAATTAGATATCATCTATGGCTAAAGATAGGAATCTCCAAGAGAGAGAGCATAGATGGAGAAGAGCAAAAAGGAAAAAGAAGAACGTGTGAGGCCTTTTCCTTTCCTGCTAGGAAAGATTCCTTGCCTTGAAGATACTAAGGAACACAAAGTTAAATAGTAGGAAACTTAAGTGGGTTTCACGGAGCTAGGAGGTGAAAGATTTGAGGATGAAGAGACAAAAATATTCCAAGCAGAAAAGAGTGTTAATTCTGTAAAATGCTGTTGCTGGTGTAAGATAAGATCAGAAAAATGAAGATTATCCTTAGGGATAATCTTTTATTATTATTAGGGAAGTCATCGGTGGGTGGTTAGGAATCATGTTACTAGGATGAAAAAGGAGAGAGATAAAGTCCTAGTGATGGGGTCAAAGTGATGTCTAGAGTGAAGACACAGAGACAATGCACAGGAGGAAGCTACGTCAATGGGCTTTCTATGATATGGAGCAGAAAAATGAGAGCAGCCCTTGCGAAGGGATGCAAAATCTCGGGAACATTTGTTAAAGATGGAAGGGCTTACACCATATTTATTTTCAGTTGGAAATGAGAAAGATACAGTATTAATGATTCAGAGTCATATAAATAAGCAAGGGTAGAAAAGATGAAATCTAGAGTAGAAATATAATGTGATAACTGTCGATAAGAAGAGAAGCATGCCTTCCATGTTACTAGTAATAAAGGCAGTATATGGCTCTGGTGCCACAGCAATCTTAGAATTTTGATAGTGATGTTATACTTTGGAGTGACTTTGGTAATTGGACTTCAAGTAAGAAAAGGGAAGTATATTTCTGACATGAGGATTGCTTTGACTCAAGTATACAGAAGGATTGTGTTTGATTATCATGAATTAAGCTAAACCATAACACTGAGAAGAGAAAATGAGAACACTCTCATCTTCGTTTCTCATAAGTATGTTAGTCTGCTTTTCATTAGGGCTACAAAATATGTGAGACAGATGAAATGAAGCAAGATCTATTTTGGCCTGAGGTTTCAGAGGTTTCAGACAATGGTTGGATAATTCCATTTCTGTAGATTTGAGATGAAGCTGAACATTGTGGTGGAAGAACGAGGCAGAGGAAACATGACAGATGGGAAACAAAAAGTGAAGAAATAAACCCAAAAGGAAGGGCCAGGGGTGAGATGGAGTGCTCAGGGTCACACTCCACAGTCTACTCTTTCCAAGAGGCCTCCTTTCCTGTTTCCATCATCCCCCAATAATACTGACAGATTTTGATCTCATCTATAGATTAATCTAATGATAAAGTGATTGCCATTATGATCCAATCAATTTCCGAGAGCCCATTTTGTGAATATATCGGATGTTTTGAGAATATTTTATATCTAAATCATAACAATAAGTAGAAGAAATTATTAGATTTTTTCATATATTTTTGAAATATTCTAGGTTTGTGCTGTACCCAAAAATTCTTGAGCCTGTAACAACACTATGTATGAGAAAAATGGTGTTATAAACCACTGGGCATCTCTTTGAAAAGCATCTCCTGGGGAATGTGGCTGAAATGTTAGTTCACTTCTAGCTCTGTCATAGTGACTGTCACTCCTGCTCTTCAAGTCTCAAGAGAAGTCATTCATGATCTCTAAGGATAGAACAGTTTAGACAAGTACTTGTTATTTACAGGAATACTTTGCCTTCATTGATTATTATCCACTGTTTTATTTTGGAAATAATGTTAATGACTAAAACTAATACTGGGTGGCAGTAGAAGGAAACAGTGCAAATATAATTCTACAGTTTAAGAGATGTGGGGCCGGGGAGATGGCTCAGTGGAATAAGCGCTTCCCTGGCAAGGGTAAGGGTCTGAGTTCAGTCCCCGGTTCCG
>NDGM011078002.1:0-10808 GCA_002564305.1 Octomys mimax
TTGGGGGGGTGTCTGATTTTTTTTTAGCTCTTCGTATATTCTAGATAGTAATCGTTTGTCTGAGGAACAGCTGGCAAATTTTTTCCCACACTGTGTGTTGTCTCTTCACTCCACTGGTGGTTTCTCTCTGTGCAAATGCAGTACCGGGGATGGAACTCAGGACCCTGTGCTTGCCAAGCAAGCGTTCACTCTACTGAGCCACCTCCCGGGCCCCGAAAAGCTTACTAGGATGAGCTCCCAGTCACTGATTCTTCATGACAGGCCCTGTGCAAGCAGGGTTTTGCTCAGGTCTTAGCCTGCGCCTACATCTTCATCTAACAAAGTCTTGAAGAAAAATGAAGCTGAAAGACTCACACGTTTTTGTTTCAGAAGTCACTACAAGGCCACAGTGATCACAACAGTGGGAGCAGGCGCATGCAGAGGCCTGCAACTGCCGCCCCAGCTGCTCTGGAGGCTGAGGCAGGAGGACTGCAGGTTGAAGGTCCGCCTGGGCAAGTGATCAAGACTCTATCTCAAATTCAAAAGCATGATCTGGGAAGATAGCTTGGCGGCCTAAGTGCCTGCCTGGCAAGCACAAGGTCCCCTGTTCAAATTCTGGTACCACATGCCGCACCAGCCCCGGAACTCCGGACACACTGTGCTGGCCATCAAAACTGGACGTGATGACACATGCATGTAATTCCAGCGCTGGGTAGGCTGAGACAGGAGGATCACTATGAGTTCAAGGCCAGCCTGCACTACAATAGTGAGACTCTGTGGTGGCCCACACCTGTAATTTGAGCACTTGGGAGGCTCAGGCACAAGGATTGCTGTGAGGTAGAGGCCAGCCTGAGCTATATGACAAGACCCTGTCTCAAAAACAAACTTCAAAAACAAAATAAAAAATGAAAAACAAAAGGACTAGGTATACAGCTCAGTTCTTAGCACTTGCCTGGCAGGCGCAAGATCCTGAGTTCAAATCCCAGCACCCAAAAGATGAAAAAGGGCGGGAATGTAACTCGGTGTGAGGCCCTGGCTTCCCTGCCTAGCGCTGTAGGAAATGAAAATGAGCACAGCACTGGCACAGAGACGGATGTGCAGGCCAGTGGGCGCGAAGACAGCCCAGAAACGAGGCCTCACAGTGACCTCAACGATGGCAGTCGCACACCAACAAGGAAAGGACAGGGCCTGGGACACGGGACTCCCGTGTCATTATGGACTGTGTCCAGATGCCCCCAAGCTTCCTGTGGTCACAGCCGGGGCTGGGTCTGTGGTGTGTGAGGTTGGACTGACCTATGGTGCAATGCCAGGATCAAGGGTGCTGGGACTAAGGGTGTGAGCGGTGCCCGCCCTGAGTGGCCTGGGTGAGATGGAAGGCACAGAAAGAGCTGCGGTCACCCCGGCCTGCGTGCTGCCCACCATGAGCGGCTGCACCTCTGCCACGCCACCCTGCCTTGGAGCCGGCCGATTATGGGCTGAAACTTCTACAGACCTCTCTTCCTTTAACTCTGGGTGTTGGATACCTCTCTCAGCAACAAGAAAAGTCACCAAGACACACGTGCAGCAGGAGGAGTGCGACCCTCCCCACAGGACGCATATAAATTGAACTATGGGTGGACCCAGGGCCAGCAGGACAGCCATGAGCTGCAAGCTGCAACTCTCGACCTGGAACTGAATCTACAAATGCTGATGCCATAAGTCTAAGCTGCACATAGCTGGAACTATGAAACTCCCCGAAGAAAGCAGAGGGAGGCTCTGGAACACTGGCTCTGGCACTGGTTTCCTGGATCTCAAAGCAAAAGCACAGGCAACAAAAGGAAAAATATAGAAATTGGACTTCGTCCGAATTAAAACCATTTGTGCATCAAAGACACGATCCGCAGAAGGGGAAGGCCCCGTTCCCAGGGAATGAGAGAAATATTTGCAAATCATATAGCTGATAAGGAATTAATATCCAGAATACGTAAAAAGACGACACAGTTGAAAGTGGTCTGTGAGAGCCTCACGGGGACATTTTCCGGAGGAGGAGCAGCCGCAGCCCCAGGGCGCATGGAAGGCTCTGCAGCAGCCAGCACGAAGGCAGGCCGGGGCCAGGCAGAGGACGCCACACCCTGGCACCACACAGTGAAGAAAACAGGAAGGCAGCACACGCCTGTCATCCCAGCGCTCTGGGAGGCTGAGGCAGGAGGACCTCACGTCCAGGCCCAGCCTGGACAACTCAGTGAGACCCTGTCTCCAAATTAAAAGGCAGAACATGAAACAGGCCAGTGGTGCAGCTCTGTGGTGAGTGTCCGCCTTGCCCGCAGGTGGCTCTGCACGGTGAATGGCAGAGTATCCATGAGCCACCCAGATGCACCCGGCCCATGCCCAGCACAAGGAGGACACAACGGCGCCAGGCCAGTTGCGATGTGGCACCTTGTGATGGCTGGTCATCATCCCAGAGTGCACGCCTGCTGCAGGACCTGCCATCTAACCCGCATGGCTCCTCCACATGGGGCTCCACAGCCTTCGTTCCAGGTGGGAAACAGGCTCAGACGCGTGTCCCGGCGTGGGGCTCCCAGGCACGACTGGCCCTCACAGGCAGCACATCCCTGCACTTTGCTGTGCAGAGCCAGCTGCAGAGGGTCACATCGCCCATGCCACTGCGACTGGCAGGGCAGAGCGAGCAGGGGTTCAGGGAGCTTAAAGCCAACCTCTACCCCGATCACAGCCTCGGCCCACCCACCCAGGGCTGCAGGAGTGTTGGTGTGATGGGTGCTGGGTGCTCACAGCAAAGGTGAGCGAGTGTTGCCAGGGCTCTCTGGGCGTGCGAGGGCCACTGAGACACCTGTGCCAGCGAGGGCGTCCCGCAGCCACGGAGCCTCTGTGCCGCATCCAGGGCCTGGCTGTGGCCCCAAAGAACCGGCCCGGCGCCCTGCCTGGCCACCCTGACGCTTCCTCGCAGAGACTGCTGGGCGAGGGTCCAGCTGGCACCTCAGCCCGCCTCTGCAGCCAGGTAAGGCGTGCCAGATGACAGAGCAAACGGGAAGCCTCTGCTTTCTTTTCAATTGTAACTGAAGTCTGGATACACACAGTTTAATTTCCTTACAAGTCAAGGCAGGGGCCAGGCGTGAACGCAAGGCCTGGGCTCCACCCCTGCCTATGGGTCAGTGGGCTGTGGGGAGGGATAGGTTCTTTGGCCTACAAAAGTGGACGATTAAAGCTGGAAAGGTGGCGCACAGCCGCATCCCAGGTACTGGGAGGCTGAGGGAGGGGAATCGCAAACTTAAACCTAACTTCGGCAACTTAGCAAGACCCTGTCTCAGAATAAACTACAAGGCCTGCAGGTGCAACTTGGTGCAAGTCCTAGATTCTATCACCAGTACTGGAGAGAAAGAAAAAAGATAGGAAAATGTCCTTGGGGACTTCCCTGTACAGCACCCAGAGCAGGGCGGTGCGCTGCAGGTTGCGCTACACTGAGGGCACAACGGCGTCTCCGCAGCTGCCCCCTTCCTTCCAGTGTCTCTGGGCCCTGCTGTGCTGCAGGCACATGCCAGAGCCCAAGTTTGGGGCAGCAGCAGTCACTGTGCAGTCTCTGCTGCAGAAGTGATGCTATTATTCCACGTGACAGCCAACAGAGCAAGGACGTGGCCATGTAACGCACACTTCCTTGCCAGCTTTCCTGGGAGCCAGACTCCCGACCCCTCCGCGGTGTGCAGTGCCAGGAGGAGAACCAGGCCTCTCACCCACCACAGAGCAGCACCCAGCCGCACCTGTGCCTCGACACATGGGCTGGCACCCAGCAGGCCTTACACGGCCCACACCCTATCCTGGGGCCTGTCCTTGTCCTCATGGCTCCGCTCAACTCTTCCCTCACGCAGACAGTCTCTGTGAGGCTCCAGGGTAACACTGTCATGCACTCCTTGGGACCAGCGGGCAGCTCCCCAGGGCTATCACAGAGGGGACAGGCTCTGCTGCCCACCCCAGCCTGCAGGGCAACCATCTCACACTGGCCTGGGAGCTCCGAGGGCAATGGCGCTGCAGCTCCCTCTCTCCCAGGCCAGCCTGTGCCCTCAAGTCATGGGAGGACATGGGAGGAGCTGTGGCTGCAGCATGTGGCCCATGCCAGGCACACTGTGCCTGCCCCTGTGGCACTGCCCTCTGCACCTAGCCGAAAACCGCAGGAGGGGCCAGCCACGCCTCATCTCCTCTTGGCAAATAATCAATACTGACGCTCTGCATCCCGGCCCTCAAGGCATGTGGCGACTTCCTTGTTTGCACGCCTGAACCCCCATCTGGCCAGTGGCACCCCCACCATCCCCGGCCAGGGCAGGGAGCTCCCTCTGCTCAGGGTTCAGGATGTGGCAGCCCGAGAAGAGAGGAAGGAGCCTTGGTCTGTGACACAGACTGGCCAGAAGTTGGGGTCACCTCCTGCACGCCTCAGCCCTCCTCCCGCCAGGGCAAGTGCAGGGCTGGGGCCTCCAGCCCTCCACAGGCGGCAGGACATGGGCAGGGCTGTTCTGGACACATACAGCATGCAAGGGATGGACATGAAGACCTTGGAGTCCAGGAAGGGCCAGGCCAGGGCCAGCCCGGTGAGCTTCCACGGATGGGCCCAGTGGAAAACTGGGGCCCCACCCTGGCCAGAGCCGGCTCCGCCTCACATCACGGCCCTCTTGGGCCTCGATCTGCTCCAGGCCAGGGGGTGGCCACAGGCTCCACCACAGGTCACCGCCACAATCCCCTGGGCACAGACACACAGACCCCAGCGAGGTCATTCCTGCCACCCCTGTGCCCCACCACACCCGCGGTCGCACCACTGGAACCTCCCTGCCCCCAACACCCACGGCCGGCACGCCCACCCCAGCCCATCACCCTCCCATGCTGAGAACCATCTCTGCCACATATGGGGTCCCAGCAGCCCACAGCATCTGCCCACCCAACTAGGCGCAGGGCCTGGAGCAGCAGCCCGAGAGGGAACACAGCGCCAGGCTGCCCTGGGATGGCCCATGGCACACGGGTGCTCAGAGCCACGGTCTCCCCACCATGACACATGCAGGTGGGACTGGCACCGTGGGCTGTCACGTGCTGCAACCTGCAGCAGGCTCAGCTTGCGCCACGCAGCATGGGGAGAACTCTGTGGTTGCGGCACCCTGAGCAACCTGGGGTACCCGAAGCACCTTTGCTCCCTGCCCACTGTCCCAGCCCATCCTGACAAACAAAAACAGCCCGAGGCTTCCAAATGCTCACAGTGGCAGAGTGGCCAGCATCCCGTGGGACAAAGCGCACTGTGGTTCCCAGGCACCCTTCTCCCCCAGGCCAGACGGCGCCCTGTGCCCCCTGCACTGCCAGCACATCCCCAGGGGCCCACACTGCACCGGACAGCTGCTAGCCTAGCTGACCTGGCCTGCCCCAAGCGGACAGAGCCACCAGGAGACAGGGTGGCTGCACTGTGCTCCAGGCTGGGGCACTCTGGCCGGGCGGGGCAGATGTGAGCAGGACAGCAGCTGACGCCCGTCAGCGCTAACTTCCTTCCAGAGTCCATGCACGTGAGATAAGCATGTGGCCACTGTGCCCGTGTGATGACTGGGAGGCGGCCCTCCAGCATGATCCCCCACGGCCTCACGGCTAGAAACCTACCCTAGACCCTTTCAACAAACTTACAAAATAAGTTTTCTAAAAACTATATTTTTACCACAAAGAAAAACACATTCCCCGTAGGCCAGCATGTGCCATCCGCACGCACACCGCGTGAGACCTGCACGCGCGGCTCGCACCAAGCTCCTGCGGCAAGGAGCGCCCGTGACTGCTCCAGGGCGCTGCCCGGGTGCTGCCCGTCGCAGAGCTGCCGCGCAAGCCCCGCAACCATCGGCCACCAGCGCTGCGCCTGTCTGAACACGGAGGCCCCGCTCGCTCCCAGCTGCCCGCCCCGATGGCTGTGAGTCCAGCACCACCCACCATCATGCCCTCCACTTGTTCTCACGGCTGCCGGCACTGCCTCCAGCACCCAGCTTGTGCCACACGCGCGGCCCTGTGTACTGCAGTAAACGGGATCAACGCTCCGTAGACATCACATCCGGGAGAAGGCCCGGCTCTTGGGGTCTCTGGCAGATGTACTGACTCCCTCTGGCTTCTCTGAGCCCCGACGCAGCGGAACTCAGGGGGCCTGGGGCCTCGAGAGCACCTCCACGGCCACTGGCAACACCACCAGCACCAGCTGGCCAGCTGGCCCACTGCATAGGAGCCCGGACGCCTGGACCTCCAAGCAGGGCCACAAACAGAGTCCTTGACCCCACTCACAACCCTGAACCCATTCAGGGCTACACAGCAGAACTTTGGGGGGCCTGGGGGCTGCCCCTTGGGTTCCCGGGGGGCCCAGACATGGAGCACCGCGGCTGGTGTGGCCTCCCTCCAGCCTCTCAGCCTGTGCCTTCTCCCCGCTGCTCTGGGTAGCCATCCTCACACAGGCGGCGCTGGTGCCGCGGCCCGGCGGGCCCCCACCCAAGAGGGCCTCACAGTTGCTCTAAGAAATCATCACCGTCCCACAGAAGCTGCCACAGACACTGCAGAAGTGATGTGGGTGTGGTCTACATTCTAATAAAATTTTATTTATTTATGTATTTTGTTTTATTTTTGGCGGTACTGGGGATTGAACTCATGGCCTTGAACTTGCCAGGCAAGCACTTATTCTACTGAGCTATCTCCCTGGCCCTAAAACTTTATTTACAAAAGCAGCTATAGTCAGCCAAGCCCTGGCCTAGCAAGTCAGACTATCAATCCAGTGGCTAACTGGCACAAGTCATTAAACAACAGACTGCAGAGACGTTCTGGCACAGAGATGAAAGGGTTTACTTCTTCGTGGGTGCTGGGATACCACGAAAAACAAAGTGCAACCGTGAGTTACCATCACATACACAAATGAAGCGCACACCTGTAATTGCTCATGGGAAACTGAGGCAGGAGGATCACGGGTTTGAGGCCAGCCTGGGCTACATAACAAGACCTTGTCTCAAAATAGGAGATAAAATGGCCTGGGGGCGCAGCTCAGGGGTAGTGCGCCTGCCCAGAAGCCGGGTATGCAACGCTCCAGCATCATGGTAAAAAAATAAATAAAAGAAAGCCCGAGGGCCAGCCAGGTAAAAGGGCCTCAACAGCAGGTCCCACCCTCAGCTGGCAACAGCCTGCACCCAGCCTGGCACCCAGGAGCTACGCATGCTGCGAGTCGCAAAGCCCTCCTGGACTGCCTGAGTAGGTGGCCCAGCAAACCCCATCAGGTATCTGCCACTTGAGGAATGCTCCTTGGCGGCAGGGACGCAGGCAGATCCTGTACTCGGGCAGTGTCCACAGCAGCCCAGAAGTGGGGACAGAGCAAGAAGCAGGTGGTCCAGACCCACGAGACTTGTGGATGGAGCTTGAGACTGTGTTGCTGAGCTAGAGATGCCTGACAGGGGCACACTGCATGTGAGCCAGCAACAGCACGGTTCCAGCCTGGGAAGCCACCGAGACAGGATGCAGGTCAGCAGCTGCTGGGGCTGGGGTGGGCTGGCTTGTGGGGATGGGGCCTCTGGGGTGGACATGCTCGGGAGCCTAGAGGTGAAGGCTGCATGACCGGGAACAGTGCCAGCACCACCGAGTGCCACGCTGCACTGCTTTGTTCTGCAGAGCCACCACCTCAATATCTGCAAACATGAAAAGGGCTGTGCTGGACCCTTAGGGCTCGCTTGGGGAGCGCACAGAGGGCACCTGGGGACGCATGGTAGGGACGCCCCCAGACGGAGCACGGGACACCATGTGGCCCTCAGCCTGCAGACCCTGGGGACACAACCCTCATGGGACAGGCACTGTGGGCCGCACACACAGGTCCCTGTGGCCACACCCCAGGACCACCTTCTCCTAGAGCAAGGTGATCCACCCAAAACTATGACTGCCACGTCTAGGTCGTGGGGAAATGTGGGCTTGACTCCAAAAACTGAGGTACGTGAAGGCAAACAGGCCTCTGGGCAATGGGAGTGTCACCTTGGCCCTCCGGTTTGCTGGGGGGGGGGGGCGTCTGACAGTGCTGCCCAGAGTGGCTCAGGCTCCTGACCTCCGGGCACTCTCCTGTCTCCACCTCATAAGTAGCAGGAACCAAGCTGTGCACCATCATGGCTGCTCTCAACCCAGGGATGGAGCCCCTTGCCCTGCCAGCCCTGCCTACAAGACCTCATGAAGTTGACAACCTGCTTGGGCTGAGCATGAACTTGTGATCCTCCTGCCTCAGCTCCCAATTTCTCACACAGCTCCTCCTGTTCCCTGCTGAGACACTACCATGGGCCTCCATCTGTAAGATAGGGGAGAAACACCTCCTTGGGTGTGAGACTCAGCGACCGCTCTCAGTGAGGAGAAAGGCCAGTCCAGGGCAGGGTAACCTCTGCCCTGTCCTGGAGAAGCTCCGGTCACTCCCCCGGCCCTCCTCAAGGCACCACCCAAGCCAGGCAGAGTGTCACACACTCATCACACCAGCTACTCGGGAGGCTGATGCAGGAGGGTGATGCAGGAGGGTCTAAGTCCTGAGGCAGGCTGGGAAACTTAGTAAGCATCTGTCTCAGCTCAAACAACAAAAGGGCTGGGATGTGGCTCAGTGGGCTGGCTGGCATGCGTGCGTCTCTGGGTGTCATCCCGTGTGGCCAAAAGAAAAAGGTACAACCCCAAACTCACACTCTTCATCGTGCATGTCACCGCCAGTGCTTGCCGCTGTCTTCTTGCCATGCTCAGAGTACAGTGTGGGGTGGGGCCCTTCATTCTGCAGGGAAGGCAGAGGGCCATCTTCCCCCTGCACCAGACAGCGTCCAGGGGTGCTAGGCACACTCTGCGCTGGCTCGGGAAGGTCCACAGCAGCCACCACAAGTGACCACAGACAGGTGGGAGCAAAGTGACCACAGGCACCACCTACAGGAGGTGGAAGTGTGACACAAGCACACCATGAGCTCCTGACCTCCCCCTCCCCACTCTCCTGCAGCCAGCGTTCCCTCCTCACAGGGACATGGCGGCTGGATGAGGCCACTCCACGTTCAATCCCAACCCCAGCTACACCCACAGAAGCCCCTCTCCAAACAGGGCCCGTTCCATCCCAGGCGTGACAAAGGTCTTCTCAGCCAACCCAGGCCGAGGCAGGGGCTGCACTCACAAAGAGCAGGCTGTGGTCCTGAGACGGTGCCCAGGGATGACTGCGTGGGTGCCGAGGCCACAGATGGCCCAGGCAGTGGCAGCAGCCGGCCTGGAGGCGACAGTGCCAGTGCCGGGACGGAGGCCAGCATGGGGGCAGCCTCCGCACTCAGTCACCCGCGCCCTGACAGGGCTGTGCTGTGGCCTGGGCCTGCTTCATAGGAGGCGCCAACCACGGGAAGACTCTTCAACAGAGCCACCAGTCACGAGAAGCTTCCGCCAGGGCACCGCGGTTCTTCTGTTATTTGCTATGTCTGTTGACAAGGTCTCGTTGTGCTATGTCGTCCATGCTGATTCTAAACATCTGAGCTCAAGTGACCCTCTTGCCACAGCCTCCCAGGTAGCCAGGACCTCGGGTGTGTGCCACTGCGCCCAGCTGGCCAGAGCCTCTCACCAGCCCACCTGCTCAGTGGCCCATCCATGAGAGATGCTGTGTCCTGACCCCCGGCTGGCAGGGCACAAACCCCAGCCCTTCTCTCCCATCTGGAGGCTCTGCCGACAGAACGACACCAACATCCACTCCCACTGGGCACCCCCGGACCAGCTCATCGCCCCTGGCCTGAATGCCGAGGTGGCCATGCATCCCACATCCACTCCACTCACAGCCACAGCCACTTCCTAGGAGAAGGGACAGCCACCAAGCAGGGCCACTCCTCAGCACTGAGCCACAAGCAGAGATCCACGTCCACCAGACACAGGACACAGCTGGACATGGCAGCACACCCCCATCCCAGCCAATCGGAAGGCTGAGGCTGGCCTGGGTAACTTGGTGAGACCCTACCCCAAAACGAAAATGGACAAGGGTTGCCAATTTTCCCAAAAAAAAAAACCAGATTCCAATATCTATGGCAGCACGATTCCTGGCATCAAGAAGAGGGAAATCACCCAAGAGTCCAAGCACAGGTGACAGAGAGCAGGACAGTCCATGTGACAGGAGCGCGCTGCGGTTTGGAGGTGGTAAGGAGCGGCAGCAGCGACCACGTAACAGTATGAGTGCTTTTCTTTCTTTTTTTTTCTTTTATCTTTTTGAGACAGGGTCTCCCTCTGCAGCTCAGGACAGCCTTGCGCTCACTCTAGCCCAGGCTGGTCTGGACCCGCCCCTGCCTCAGCCTCCCAGTGCCAGGACGGCGGGCGCGAGCCCGCACCCGGGGCTCAAACTGAACGAGCACCTGAAGACCACGGTGATGGGTGTGACTCGGTGTCTGTCTTTACCTCCACACATTTAAAAAGAAATGAAACGTTGATAGGTTATAACATGAATGGACCTCAAAAACATGCCCCGGGGGGCAAGCTAGACACAAGGTCACATGTGTGACTGAATTCATACAAAACACCCTGAACGGGGGAGTCCAGACAGAAAGCCGATTAGCAGGCTGTTGGGTCAGGGGCGGGGGAGGGGACGGGGTCTCCTTGCAAGAGGGAAAAAATTTCAAAGCCACTACTGACAGCTCACAGCTGCGTGCGTGTATAACAACCCACCAAAGGTGATGGGGTCCAGGAACCCTGGAGACCCCAAAGCCCGCAGGCCGCAAGCCCTTATAAGTGCAGGCAGCCTCCCAAACACACGCTTAACAGAGAGGAGGGGGATGAAGCCATGGCTGGACATCCCCGGCCCTTTTGTTAAAATTTGAAAACAGGCTCTTTAA